>JANIJG010003126.1:60172-70432 GCA_024611175.1 Megaceryle torquata | reverse complement strand
TGAAGGGATCTTAGAGATCACCTAATCCAACCTCCCTGTCATGGGCAGGGATGCCTCTCAACTAGATCAGGATACACAAGGCTCTGTCCAAGTTGGCCTAGAGCAGAAAGGCTATAGCCAACCCAATACCTTCCTGCAGAGGGTAGTGGCTCTTTGTAGAGGAATGTAGTAAGAGAAAGTGACAAGAAAAAATAGATGTAAAATACTTTCAGTTACATACTTCTAATATGACTTTCTTCATTATTTTAGCTATGTCCCTCCAAGTTCGTGTTACAAAAAAAAACCAGGGGCTCTGGTGCTGGGTTTGAGAGGGAACGGGATAGGAAAACCAATTACCCATCCTGGTCTGACACTGAAGGCTGCAATCTCACACTGTAAATCATACTGCTGTAGGTAAGAAAAGGGAGTTAATGATGTATATTAGCCAGTCATGCCCAGAAGAACTGTTGTCTCCATCTCAACGACCATCACTCTAAAACTCACAGGCTCCTTGTCTCTAGGAGACTGTAAATAGTCAGCTGAACTTGATGCTCCCATTCCAGCATTGCATCTTCCACCAAACAGTTAGGCACGCTCTGTTTCCTGACACCTCTCCTCCCATGACAAATTTAGACAGCTTGGGTCATGTACTACCAGCTGGTTACTGACACAAGACTCCTCCCAAGCAAAGGATCTGCCTACAGCATTTATATGTGGGAAGATGTGTTTCTAATTCCTGCTTTCAAGGTCTCCTTGAGCACTGCCCTCTCATAGTTATTGGGCTTGTCCTCTGCAGCATCTCTAGTGATCCATGTCAGATGATATTAAAGAGTTCTGTAGGAAACCAGCTGATGCAGATAGTAGGTCAGCTCTTCACTTAGCATACAGCAGGATAGCCTTACTGGGTGATCATGTCACTCACTGCCAGTGGCTTCTCAGCAGCGGGTATACCGTTTCCCTTCACAACGCAGTATTTCTCAGCTCTAATCAAGTGTGTGATGGTATTACCCTTTAACAGCTGTAGTCCACCAGGGATTATCACCACAAGCTTCTGTGATGATGTGTCTGAAGTGTGTAGAGGCAAGCTGCCGGGATGTCAGAGTGCTGTAGAGAGAGCGTAAGTCACTGCGGTGGAAAACAGGCACTTATTGTCTTTCCTATTAAATGTGTGGATGAGAGAGAATGAATAACACAGCCTGTGATTGTTGTGTTTTCCTAAGCAAGGCATATAAAGCTGATTAGTTACGGAATGAAATATATAAGCTTAACCTGTGCATCTGTCAGGACTTCTTTAATCAGGCAGGATTTCAAAACTTCTTTCTCCTGCATTAGTTGAGTTTAAGAGTAATGTGTGTATTCAGTGGTTTTCCAAATGAGGATTCCTCTCTCCCCAAAATTATTACGTGGGAAAAAAGTTGGGGCAACATGATCTTTTTAGAAGGCATGAGACTTCAAGGAGGGAGAGTGGGCGAGTGATTTTAGGATGTTTCTTTCCACCTAAGAAAAAACATTCTATTCTAGCCTGCTGTGAACACAGAGGGCTTTTTAAACTCTTTGGCATTGTTCCTGTTGTTTGTAACTAAACAGCACTAGCAGCTGATTTTTTTTATACCTTACTGATTGCTTCTAAACAGCTTCCTTTCCATAACTGCAGAAGTCAACATCAGAAGTTTATGCTGAATTTTAGATACAATTGTGAAAGACTCAGACTTTTTAAAGAAGAAAAAGAAAAAAGTACAGTGTCCTCTACATTGAAATGAAAATTGGGACAAAGATGAACAGATGTGCAAAGTTTCACTTTACAGTAATAGTCACATAATATTTACTTTATTTCTGTACAAACTTCAGGTTTTGGAAAGCTTTTTCTTGTTCACATCATATGTTGCCAAAGATCTGTGGAGCCTTCCTAGCTTTTGGAGGTGTGCAGACAGTTCTGACTAGCAGAAACTGTTTGAAAGGAGCCAGAAAACTGGTTCACACACTCCTTCTGAATACATATTGAACACATCTTTGCCAACCACTAACGTAAACAGAGCCAGACTGTAATATAGCCCAAGAACTTATTAATTCACAGATCACAGAAGCAGGTGCTATGAGTCTGCTACTATTGCAGTTTTGATTTATGCTTCTCTTGTGATAGTTTTTCCTACTTCATTTAACTTGTTAAGATAAAACTTACTTTTCCAATACACAGTGATGAAGGGAGTTGTAATTAACAAAGGAACTCAGGAACCGAGGATATTAAATTCACACTCTCAAGCCACAAAAATCTGCTAACTTTTCTACAGTTATTACAGAAGCCAGTGAAGGGGAATAGGGGCATCTACCTTATTAAGATCCAGTGGCCTCCATTTTTGTTTAAGGGATGTACTGATGCAGGAACCTGAACCCCTTCCCTTTATCTTCTTAGCTCTCTGCCAGTGGAGTCTATTCAATATAACATCTTGCCGGTGCAGTTTGCTCAGCTCACTGCTTATGTTCATGCAGCAATGCAGCTCAGAGTGGTGGCGACACAGCCAGACATGCACAAACCCAACTCCATTAGGAGAAGTTTCCATTTTTCCTGCCCAGATGAAATTCCACTCGCAGGTGTGGGATGTTTATTTGTGAGACAGGGCTAGAGAGCAGTAATTTATACCCTATAAAAGGTCAGGCAAAAAGTCTCATATAAGAAGCAAGCAGGATAAGGGAGGATTTAGATACAGGATGAAAATTGTAAAACTGGATTTAGTATTGCTATTATGCTTCCATGGGAGGGAGAGAATATGTTAACAATTTTGTGTTAGAGGTAAACAGAATGCAGAAGTAAGCCTCTGAGAGATCACCCTGTCTTTTCTCTCTACTCAGGCTATATTTCTTTTATAAGTAATAACTGAACTTCCTTCACAAATAAAGTCCTCAATACTTAAAGAAAATCATTACACAATGATATCTCAGTTCCTGAGTTGTATACATCATTATATGTTTAAAATAACAAATGTCATCAATAAGGTTGAATTTCTCTACTACAATCATTGCCTGTTAGATCATTGTTCAGTATAAACCTATGACCTGGCTGTTACTTCTCCTATATAGTACTAATGCAGAGCAATTGGGACCACATTTTAAATACAGGCTGAAGGTTTGTTCCCCTGAGGGTTATGCCATCACTTTGCTTATGCATCACTTCCTCCATAAATTTGAAATTTTATCAGCCAACTTCAAACTTGAGAGAGTAGAAGCTGCTGAGGTACTAGATTCCTAAGAATTTTATGAAGCAGCAGTTGTGAATGCTTCTAGTGTAAGAAAGGCAGCAGGAGAAATGCATTTTCTAAACAGCATAGAGACATCACAGGATGCTTACCGCTCCACAGGAAACAATTTTATTTTTCAGATCACTTCTTACTAAAGTACAAGTACTTGCAGCTCACCCAAGCGAGAGCACAGATGTCCTCTCTAATGAGAGGGCTGGGACTATTGTAAGAGACAGGACATCATGAGAGGTGCAGAAATCCAAGACCACCAAGAGGTATACAGGACATGCAAAAGGAGATGGGTGCTGAACGTGGGTTTAACCCATACACCATTTACTCAAAAACCCCTCAGCTTCCTAAGAAACAAAAGTACCACAGGTTACTACTTACAACCCCCTGCTCCCAAATTTCCTTGGATTTATCTTGTTCAATTGCCTCAAAAGACATGAGCTTTTGGACAGAGCAGAGAACAGTCTTCTCTGTTTCAGGTTCTTCTGGAAACAACAAAATGTAAAAACTATTCAACATAAAAGGACTTCAGAACCAAAACCATACTCACATGAGCTTTCACTCCAGCTACAAAGCTGCTTTGCTATGCTCAGTTAAGGCAGCCACAGCTGGAAGACTGGAGAACTTCAAAACTCCTGCATTAATTGGAGTCCTTACAAGGACAAGTAAGTAAATAGTATCATTTGTTACACATGCTACACTCTCTCTGTTAACCTTCTCTCCCCCAAATACAGAACAACTGTCTTGACCTGCTTCTCCCCACTCTCTTCTGCTTACCCCCCTCTCCAGCTTAGCAACCCAAACAAGTTGGGCACCTCTTTCCTTGCTTGTAGCCTTGACCTTAAACCTTGACCCTAAACCTTTGACAGGTATAAGGTAAAGGTCTGGAATAAAGTTAATAACATTTGAACTTCATTTCTGGTGCCTCCCATGGTGTATCTCATCTTCTTGCAATATTGACTATTGCAATTCTTGGTGTGGGCTAAAATCATCTATTGAAGAACTCGGTATTTTCTTTTTAGTATAAAATTTTCAAGATTGTGTTAAATTTTTGAAGAAGTGGAACATTTGTTCTTCAATGTACTTACTCATGCACATGCATCAAATCAATGTATGTGATATGAAATGTATGTGGTTAATGTTATTCACAAAGATAATGCTAATGGAAATATTTAATTGGCTGTAGCTACCTACCCGGATAAAGGGTTCAAGAGGCAAAGGGCTTGAACCAGTTAGATCCTTCACAGAAGATTTTAATTACTTTCAGTGTTAGTCCCAGATGAAAGTAAGGGGAAATAAAACCAACACCACTATTTCTGTTCATACCCCAAAATATAATACCTCATGAGCTTGAGTGAGAGCTGCTATTTCCTACTCCTCCTTTTGCAAGCAGTAGGTGCTGTCATTAATTCCTCTGTTTGACTGATGAGGAAAAAACAGCTTTTGAACCTTCATTACACATTACTTTACTTTTACAGCTTTAAAAATTATGTCAGTATTGCCTTTGCACTTCCATATTTTTGTAGTTCTCCTTGGGCCTATTCTAAGAGTGCTTAAAGATAAAGGAGATGATAATTATGTTGTGCAAAAGAAAAGGCAGATCCTTTCTTCTTGGTAAGCAAACTGAAGCATGGGCTTAGTAGTGGTGGTAGTTAAGCAGTTTCTCATATTCCCCCTTTTCCCAAGAGGAAGAAGGTGATTTCTAAAAGCCCTTATTATATAGGAGGATCCATTTACAGTGTTTGAGGACATTAATTCAATCCCAGGCTGTGAGTTTTAACATTCTTGTGACGGTTCCCTTATTAGCACTACTTATCAGCACCATGCTGCTAGAACAAGCTGTTTATGGAGAATTGGCTCAAAGCTTCCATTTGCAATATTCAAAAACCAACAGAATATTGCAATAACTCACACCAACCCCAGAATGATGTTAAAAGTTCTTGCTGAAACAATATCCTTTAGCTATCTGTTAAGCCAGTTAGAGAGGCAGGTCTCTTCCACTTCTCCTTCCTATGGCTTGTTTTTGGATAACACAAATGCCAGCTGTCAAAAAGTGGGGCTTTCCAAAACTGTTCTGAACAAGAAAATTAGATGCTGAAGGCAACGGGACCTTTACCATGGGCTTCAACAAGAATGGACTATATGAAAAAGCTGCTGTTGGAACCTCACTTGACAAAGGCCACTTCTATTGCCCACCACTGATGAGTGTTCAGCAGACTTCAGTTCATACTATGTTGCTTAGACATATGCAGTGGTGTGCTGTGCCTATTGCAGACTTAAACCTGGCATTTTTATTTTGTTGTCAGTGAGGCATTTCTTACAACTGCAATAATCTTTTCTGGTCATTGCATTCAAGCAATGCTCATTATGAAGCAACAGGATTTGCACATTTTTTTCAACAGGTGAGATTTTGCACATCCTCACAGTGAGTAGCATTTTTATGGAAGAATTCACCATATGCTGCTGTTTCACTTAGTTTTGTAAATTCTTTGGCTTAGTGTACCAGTTCTACACTGTCTTTAAAGCAAAGCTCTACAGTTATGTCACAGTTTAGGGTCAGAGTGGACCCTTAGACCAATAACAGATGCTCTCTGTTAATGCCCCTCCCTCCCCAAAGGACAAGAGAAAGGGAATATGGGAGAGAGACTTAGTGATTAGAAAAGGAAACTAGAACAGCTTGAATGAAAATGAAAATAATAATAATAAAAATAATTTATGTACAAATTATACAAAACCCATATCGAACCCAACCACCCTGATGGTAATCACATCACTGTCACTACTGATGCTGTGGAGCAGGCACCAGGGGAGTCCCAGACTGGGCCCTGCAGCAGATGGGAGCTTTGTTCAGGAGCTGGATTCTGGTACCAGATTCAGGAACACACCAACTGGGATTGAAGGCAGAACGGACAGAGTCCTCCTTGGATGCTCTGAGGAAGGAAGCAAAAGAGGACCTGAGCCAAGCCAATCAAAGCTGTCGAAGCTGTCCAAGAGGGGAGAAGAGCCCAGGAGCCCCCAGAGAGAGAGTGGTGATCTAGCAAGCCCTCCAGATCCTCCAGATCCCTCAGCTTTATATCAAATATGATGTGTATGGGCTGGAATACCTGGTTGGTTAGTTTGGGGTCACCTGCCCTGTCTGCTCTCCCTTGCAGGTGTGGCCTTTCACTTTCTGCACCCCTCAATGTGGTACACAAGATCCAGCAGTGGCCTTGGTCTGCACACCAATCCTTGGTAGTAACTCTAAACATGGGGTGTTATCACTGCCAGCAGCAGACACTGTCTGAAAACAGGCTGCTAACATCAGACAGTGCAGTTAGTTAGAAGAACTGAGTTGAAATGTAAAATCACTGAACAGAATTATTCTGTTCTCAAACAAGAACAAGTTATTAGTTTTGTGATGGAGCTGTCCTTTGGCAGAGCTCTTTCAAAAAGCAAGCCAGAATCTCTGGATTTATATGTTGGGCAGTGAGGCACAGACCTAACTTGGTATTTGGTCTGAATTTCCTACAGCAGATTTGCCTGTAATCCATTTGTAAACACTTCTAGTAGCAAAATTAAGTTTACAGATTATATGAAACAATCTGTAGAAAGAAAATGCTCAGGTTCTGTGCCACCATCCGCACTCGTTTTTCCTCTCCCACCATCTCATCTCCCCAGAAAGCTAGACTGACCACAGAGTAACAGCAAGAAAGATACCATGAGTTTCCATCAGCTGAGAACTGAATGTGGGTCAGATTCTTGTAAGGCAGCTCTACTCGCTTCTGTAACATCAATGGGCACACCCTGATGGGAAACCAGCCCAGAGGGTCCCAGCTTTTGCTACATTACTGTACTAGTTTCAGTCTGCTATTTGTGTAGTGAAGTATTGGTCAGTAACAACAGATATGGTAGAAGAAATTTGTCTGCTCCTTGTTGAATTAAAATGAATTTCTCAAATGCTCTACAAAAGATAGGTTTAAGGCAAATGTGGAACATGACAACATGCAATGTATGAAGTGCAGGTCACTTCAATCAGTCACAGGGCTTACAATAAAGAGTAAAACTCTGATTTCTTGGACTGCAGGGTGGGTCCCTTTGACTATTCACATAAGAAAATAAGACTTTATTCTCAAAGTAAATAAATTGCTGCAATCAAACCACTTGTGAAATTCTTTATTTTTTTTAACAAGTTGTTAAGAAAAGTACAGTGTAAAATCAGAAGATGACAGTTATACAGCAGGAAAAACACACTGGATTTAGTATTTTCTACCACACCAGCCTCATCTCTGAGAGATTAACACTTTTCTGATAGTGACCCTGGAAACATACCCTGCTGTTTTTGAAGGCTGTCCTTTACATTTCTCCCTACTCTGAGCCATGACAATAGTGATACTTTTGGCTCTGTTGGTTTTCAAGGTGTTTCAAATTCAGCATGTTTTATGATGAAAAGACCCTGAAAGAGAGGTAAAAAGAGATGTGTGAGTCATGGGAAACAACTACAAAAGGGAACTAGAGCAGAGGGGGAACATCTTTGCAGGCCAAATGTGTTTCACACACCCGGAGCGCTTTCCCTCCATCCCCTGTATTGCTGCACATCTCACTTCCCCGCCTCTCTGCTGCAGGGACTTCATCCTCTTGTCTCATGGCAAGGGCTTTGTATGTCCTATCACATTCCCTTTTCGATCCCATACAGTAGCTTTCATTATTCCTTATGCCAGCACTGTTTACTTCACATCTGGGTTCTACAACCCTCATGTACAAGGAGCTTTATTTTCTTTTCATCACTTCTTCTCAATATAAGGAGTTGTGTGCCTCTATGTGTTCATCCACAATTCCTTCAGTTGAATCTCTAGATAACTGAAAAAGAAATAAATAAAAGCTTGAACTTAATGAAAACAAGAATATAATTTGCTGTGTGTACTGGAAATTTTATGGAGTATTTGCTGGTTAAATATATAGTGAGAGGCACACTGTGAATATTTCTGCTGATCTTTTTTGTACAAACTATTATGGAAAGGATGTATCACCTATAGTACTGTTTTGGAAAAAGTTATCCCCCATCTTCTGAGATACTCCACACACAAAGGACTTTTTGGTTTTTAACTCGGCATGAAGCCAAGTAAACTGCTGAACCCTCCACAGTGGGGCTGTGAATCAGCTCCAAGGAGAATCTAATTAACAACCTGTCATCTTGCATGAGCTTTAGGAAGATGGGGGTGGTTTCAATTATTTCATCTCTTCTCAGGAAAAGTGCCTATCACCTGGTTTCTGATGCCAAGTACATCATGGGAAGACGGGATACTAAGTTTGTGCTTTTAATTAAACCACATTTCTTTTAGAAGTTGGGCTCAGCAACCAGGAATGCTTCTTTCTGATGTAAAAGATCTGTAAACTTCAGACTCCCAGACTTCTTGCATGCATAAAATTTTCAAAAATGTTCAAGAGGTGTAGGAGCTCAAGCCACTGCCTTGTAAAAAGATAAACGTTCCTGAATCTCTTTTTATGCTTTGTAAAGGGTTAATTGCTATCCCTACTGATCATAGTGAGAGGAAGAAGGAAGGAAGATGGACTGTGAGCCATGCCTGGGACATTTCAAGATTCCACAGCTGAAAGACAAGATCGTTGAACCCAGCAGTTGAACTGAACCAGGAGTCGAGGGAGTGCAGAACACTGGTGCAAAGTGCTTTCTTTGGCACATCTGACTCAGGAGACAAGTCTCATGAACCTGTTATGGGTTCCGAGTGCCTTTTTGTGGTTAACTCCAGCTTGAGAACATATTGCTTGAAATAGTCTAACTTGAAGGTGATGAAAGCATAGTTTGTTCAGCCAAGTTCCACATCCCAATATGGGGGGCCCAATTTCCCATCTAGTTTCAGAGAAAATTAGGTGTTCCTGTTATTATTTTGGTTTCCTGAAACCGAAAAAGCAATGGGAACTTTAGGTCCACACCCATCTTAGCTGCAGGAAGGACAGTCCTTCCAACAGAGATAAAACCACAGCTCCTGCAGACCTCTTGGTTTCTCCCTTACTCCCTTACTACTACACCAAATTGCTTTCTCCTAGTTATTCTTCAGAAGACAGTTCCTTGTATCTGATTTCCAGCTTTCTTCAAGACTGCAGACAACTAGGAAAATTGTTGCCAGGGCATGGGAAAGAGGAGGGACTAATGCTGCTGGGATAGTGGTGGCCTATAAGTCATGGGGTCTTGTTCTCCTGGCTCATAGTTTGACAGAACCAACAAACAGGATGAGGGTTATGAGACTGGAGAATTTCACAGCCTAAAGTCTGAGAGAAAATCAAGAGGCATAGGAACTACTTTGCTGGAGTCTATTTATTGTGAGACATCTGAGATGACTTATATAGTCACCCCTCCAGTGTCAGATTGCCCCATTCTGGAAAAGGCACCTGTTCTTCTGGGCTAAGTCACTCCCACCAGCTGGCTTTGTTCTAGTGCCAGAGTAGATCTCTTGCTTGCCAGTCCTGCCAGTTCCTATAGGCTGCATGTCATGGATCCTTGCAAATGCAGGGTATTTCAGCAGGTTTTCAAGTTGTGGATTGCAGATTTGGCAGTTTTTCTTTGAAATGAGCCTTACATGATTTTTGACACTTACAGAAACAGTCATCACCCAGACAGTTGAGAGTCTCTGCAAGTCAGTACTGACGGATTTGAAATCTGGCCTATTTCTGGCATTTCAGAGTATTTTGTGAGGCCTTTTACTCAGACTGTACTAAATGTGAAATATCTTATAATCAACACACTGATATCCTATAGCCAAGCTCTTGTGGTGGAGATTCAAGTGATATCCCTCTCTGGGATCAGAAAACCTTCTGTGTTGAAAAGACAGGTAATGTAGTGTAAATGAAAATGAATGGGGTGATTAGTATGTATCTGTGTTGTGTGTATTAGAAGAAAATGCAATTTAAAAGTGTTCTAGTATTACTAACTTGGTTATTTTATTTTCTGAGCTCTTGCTGAAAAGGTGTATTGGATGTGTCATGAGAGGAGTTTTGTTTTCCTTTTTTTTTTTTTTTAAATTTCCTTTTTTTTTTTTTAATTTCC
>JANIJG010003126.1:46977-59893 GCA_024611175.1 Megaceryle torquata | reverse complement strand
TTTTTTTTTTTAATTTTCCTTTTTATTTTTTTTATTTCCTTTTTAAAAAAAACACAAACTGTGAATGCTGTAGGCACCCGTATTTACTTTGCAGTCATCCTTTAAGAGCATTGCTTGCTCTCTTGGCCACATTTTTCAATTACTGTAATTCTCTTTTGGTAGGTTTCCCAGATAGCGAAAGATGCAGTTGCACCACAGTCTCAAAATGCAATGGGTAGCCACTGTCACAGCACGAAGCCTTGTTTGCCTCATACTCTGTTGATATTTGAGACCACAGCATGGAGCCTGTCATGAAGGCTTTATAGGATGTGGCCAAGAAGATACGGTCTTAAATTCATGCCCTCAGAATGGATTTCAGCTCTGTTTGGAGAAGTTAGATAATTAGATTTAGATTTTAGAATGCCATTTTCCACACGGCAGCTATTGAAATCTATTTCTGCTCACCTGACAACATAATTTTTAAGTTGAGTAAGCCTGAAAATATTATATTCCCAAACAAACAATGATAAAAGCTTTTACTGAGCTATTGCTACTTACCTGAAGACCTGGAAGCAATCTACAAATTGCATGTCACTCAGTGAGCCATTGCAGGTTCTGTGCTGCCCCTCCTGCAGGTGAGAGCTCTCCCATGCTGCTGATAGCAACAGAGGGATTCTGAAACAGGCTCCCTGTTGCATGGGATGGGGAGTCCCACCCAAGTGGTAGGCAAAGGTCAGCGCTGGAAGTCCCCAGGCTTTGCTGAGCTGTTTGCTCCTGAAGAGTGGTAATTTTTCTCATCTGCTCAAAGAGGGAAAGGGGAAAGCCCTTAGTGTAGTGAGTGGCCTGTCCTTTAGGACACAGAAAGTGCCTGATGCCCCCAGCTTCCATCAGTTTTGGCAGGTACTCAGCAACCTGTGAGTGACAATGCTTGCTACCATATAAGCCTTGATTAAATTCTGGTCTTTGCAGCCTCAGTGCATATTCATTTTGTTTAGCTGATTAAAAAAATGGTGCCATTTTGTTGATCTATTCTGATTTATGCCAGAAGCAGGTCTAACACTTTCTGTGTATGAGTTTCTTTGGGTTTGCATCCTGAAGGCAGCTGGGGGTAAGGAGAAGTTTGTCTTACTGTCTCACAGATGTGCCTCTCTCTGCAGTTCCTCCTGTGGATGACCTCCATGGTAATGAAAATCTACTCAAGCAACATCCTTCTTGAGTTTTTGCTTTTAGCATGTTTCTAGTGTTTTGGTTTTCTTTTTTCCTGAAAAGTGATTTCAGCATCTGGAACTCCCAGGACCAAAGTGGATTGCTCTACAGCTACAACAGAGCAGTATAATAGCAGAGGTTTGAAGTTCAGATTACTTCCATTGTATGCCCAGAAGTAGGCCTTGCAACTGTAATTATTTCAGATAATTTTCATTTTATTGATTTAACTTTTTCCCCATATCACTGATTGTCAATAATGACTTTTTTTCCCTGGACCATTGGGTATAAGGAAAAGAACTTGCAGTCTAGTAAAACAATAATAATTGAATGGTGATATACACAGATGTGGCTGGTGAGGTTTCAGGGTTATTTTCTCAGTGGAAGTTACACAATTCCAGAAGTCTGAATTTGTAATTTACTTTTTGTTTCAGGAGTTTCAGCACTATTCAGCCTAAGAATATGTAGCTTTTACAAACAGAATCTAATAGAAATAACATACCTTTTTTTTTTTTTTTTTTAACAGTGTTTGGTAATAAACCCAGATCTCCAGTATTTTAAAGATATAAGTAAAGCCTTGGTGCCAGCTACTCAAAAATCAGTTAGAGACCAGCGACACAGGATCAGATTTTGCTGCTGTTCCTAAGAATGAGTCGTTTTTTGCTTCAGCTCAAGTCTTTTGAGGATAATTTGCAACCAGATAAAACTCAGTATGAGAAAGAGCAGCAGAGTTGGACCCTGAGTCACCTGGCCTTTAGCAAAAATTGAAAAATACCAGAGGCACCTGAAATTTTCACTGAAGACTGGTGGTCACCAGCAAATTATTATTATAGTGGTAACAGTGAGTCTTGGCTTCACTGGCCTTTTACTACTTTGAGTAAACAGTTACTTGCCAGATTATTATTATCCTGGCACTTGATTAAAAAAAAAAAAAAGTAGTTTCCATGTTTCTTAAAGCTGAGTACACATTTATTGAATGAAAGCATTTATTAAACATATGGGGACAGATTCTCAACAGGCATTAAATAACTTACCTCCATTTGCCAAGAACTCTTGCTTGTTATGTTTTATTATGCTGAGAACTGCAGGTTACATAGGTGGAAAAAGATGGAAAATGGAAATGGTGGAAATGCAGTTTCACTATGAAACGCCAAACCATTATATCTCCTGATATCATGTAGATGTGAACTCTGTGGTTTTGGATTGCCCTTGCAGCTGGATATATTTTAGGAGGTCGTGAACAGCACAGAGATGTTAAATCGGGTATCTCTATCCTAATATAGAAAGAAAGGGGCATAAAATGAAACTAGGATATATCAGGTTCAAAACATTAAGGTAAAAAAACAACAGTGATTTATCCTCTGCCACAGGACACTCGATATTAAATGCTTGAATAGGTTCAAAAAGTAGAAAAAAATAATGAAATAAAAATTCATTAAAATGAAACACTAAGATAACATTTCTGGGTCAAGAAATCAGCTTGCAGGGACAGTATTCTGGAAAAGCAATTCTATATGCTTTGCCTATTTTTATTCTCTCTCCTAAACCTCAGCTATTGGCACTGTTGGAACAGACTAGAGGAGTGCATGGATCTTTGATCTAACTCAATACAATTTTTCATGTTCCCATGTAAAAACATTTTTTGAGCCAAAGAATGAGAAGCACTCACACAAAGAAACTGATGTATATTGATATACACACTTAAACTATAAACTAGATCTAAACCATAACTGAAATCTCCCAAATTAGGTGTCTTCAGTCATAGCTTTGGTGTGATCCCATCACCAGACATACTGATGGCACACAGAATTACTAGGTGTAGGGACATCCTGCTTTCAGAATTCAGGCTGATTAAAATTAGATAGGTGGTTTGTGGTATCCAGTGAAATATTGTCCATTCCACAGATAATCTCTTCTGCTGTTCAGAAGAATGAGGCAAAGCCCTCAGTCCTCAGCTTTCTTTACCCTGGCTCAACTTCCACTGAAACAAGTAGGACTTTTGCCCATTTGAACTTTTTTCCAGCAGTGATAAATATCAGTAGACCAACCATCCTCCTGGCTGAATATAGGGTGCTATTTAGGGTCAAAACTAATAAGTTGCAATGAGGGAGTTCTGACTGTGTGATAGGGGTTCAAAGGCATGAGTTAATGTACACTACTGGTTGCTGGCATACCTTCCTCAGCTCAGGTAGACATCACCAAACAGAAAGAGCTGAAGATTGGTGTTGCTTAACACTACCTTGTATTAAAATCATCTACTAGCCCAAAATATCTCTTTCATTTGTTTCTCTCTGAGTTTTTTTG
This sequence comes from Megaceryle torquata, assembly GCA_024611175.1. Classification (NCBI taxonomy): domain Eukaryota; kingdom Metazoa; phylum Chordata; class Aves; order Coraciiformes; family Cerylidae; genus Megaceryle; species Megaceryle torquata. The sequence goes on along the minus strand of JANIJG010003126.1, from coordinate 56,407 downwards.
TCAAGTGAGGTCAGCTGGCATTCATACCAGCAACCATGTTTCCTAAAAGCTTATTGTTGTCAGCAGTTGCAAGAGAATAATTTGATGCTACTCAGGATTAAAATCTTGGCCCAGGACTCATTCAAGCGGAGGGTAACATCACTGAATGCTGAATTCAGGACTGACAGTTTTCTACCTTATTTGTCCCATTTGTGTAGTGAAAGAAACACAGGTAGGTAAGTCAGAAGACATCTAGGGACAGATTCAGATGTTAGTTACAACAAGGTCACACAGATGTCATCAAGAAGGCCTGTAGGCTTTTATTACCTCATTTCTCTTTTGCAATAAATACCTTTCTTAAATGATTCACCAGCCGTACCTACCACACTGCACTGCTTTATCTATCAGCATCCAGATGAACTACTGCTACTGGGTAATCCCAGAGGATGATTATTCCATAGCATATACTAAACCCTGGGAAAAAGTAGGTAACTCTGTGTGTGTGGAAACAGGCTTATATCCATATTCTTAATAAGGCTTTAAAGAAGTTGTGGAGAGACGGAGAGTTATCATGGATAATCTGATATGTAACATAAAAGAAACCTCGACCCTTTTACAGTACCTTGCATCCTGGGATGGAGCAGCTGCTGTGATCTTCATGGGATGCATGATATTCCAGCAATACATGGTAGAATGGAGGGCAAATAAAACAGAAAGGGTAGGGATTAGGCAGTTTAGGTCCAAAAAGCATTAAAGGACCCTTGATAACTCTTGGGAACTATTTATTGATTCCTTCTATGCACTGCACATTCCCATTAAGTGATTTCATTTCCTTATTTCTCTTAATCACATCACTTGGGTTAGAAGTCTTTTGCTCTCTAAAACCTGGGGGTACACAGATAAGTTCAATTTCTCATGTGGCTATACTTTTTATTACATGTGAAAAGTTGATACAGTAAAAGTAACTCCGTGGAGCCAGCAGGTCTGGAGCTTTCATCATTATGAATCGCTGCATCAAGGAAGTACCGTCGGGTTAATTGCTGTGTTATTCTCAGTCAGACTAACATGTGGCTTTTTCCATCTCTGTAATGGGCACTGATAAAGTCCTTGGAAGATGTGGCTGTCTTTGAAAAGTATATTGCCACCTTGGAAACAGTAGTAAGAGACCAATAATAACAATACTGAAAGACAGTGATGCTGTAATGGTCAAATCCTTCAGTCACTGTAATAGCTGACACAGCAAATAACTTTTACCACAGAAAAACTTGCTTCATGATAGGGTACACTGCTCAGAAATGCCTTCATTTTTTAGGGTGGGGAGAGACTGGAGAAAAAAGAAAGGGGTTGTTGCTTTTTTTTTCCTTTTTTTTTTTTTTTCTTTTTCTTTTTTTTTTTTTTTTTTCCTTTAGAAAGAAAGGAAGAAATGGAAGGTCTTAAAATCTTTTAGTTTCACAAAAAGGAATAAAAGCATTCCTTACTCAGACTCTTGTCATCCCAGGACTACCTGGTGCTTTTACTGCCCTTGCCTTAAGGAGCTGCCCATGCCCCAGCTTCTTGCTAGCCAGCCCAATGACACTGGAGCAGGCAGAAAGTCATTCCTGCTGCCTTCTGAAGCACAGCTGCGGGGAGGGCACCTCTGCTCCCAGTGACAGGATGATCCCAGCCACCATATGCTCCCCTTGCAGACCTTCCAGCCTGCTCAAGGCAGGGTTGCTGTGGGATGCGGCTCACTCAGACCAGCTGCTGGCACCACTCACCTCTGAGCCAGGGGAAAAATCTGCAGCTACACTGGAACAGGAAAGAAATGAAAACAGATATAGAGCATTGAGTCTATTTCTATTGGCACTGGCTGCTGGGCATGGTGTATCAGCAGCCTCTAGTTCCCAAAAGGTCCCTCCTTTGCAGATATTTACAGAGGCAACTGCAGCAGTCAACTGGACAGCACCTAAATGAATAAAAAATAAACCTATGAAATGGTATTTCCCATTCTTTGGAACACAGTATAAGTGTCTCCTGTTCCTTTCAGCACATAAACTAGATACATTCATCACCACAGAAGATGCTGGCACATGGTTTAGGGAGACATGCCTTCAAAGGAAGCAAACCTGTATCGCCCAATACTTTCCAAATTTGATACTCCCATCGCTGTACATATTTTTGAAAACCAGGCTACCAGTAGTGTGAATAATTTTCTCCTGTATGATGCTGAGCCCTTTGGAAGACCTTTGCTTTCACAAGGTTTTGTGCTCTTTGTGGAACAAATGATTTGCCTTTCTTTAAAAAGAGCTGGTTTTCCACTGCAGCTTTTAGTCATAATTGTATACGTGACTTCCTGCAGCTAACACATTTGCATTCGTGTAGAGCCATGTGTCATTTAAGGTTAGTAATAGAACAGTTCACCACAGAGAGGCATGGAGTGTCCAGTCCATTCTTGCTGCAAAAGGAAGAGGAGAACAAGGTATGTGAGGAGCAGGTGCCTATTGACACTGCATGCTGCTGTGGTTCTTCCAAGTTGGGCTGAGGGACATTGTTCTTCCTTTGCTTTCCAATTATATGTTCAACTGATAAAAATCCATCTTATTGTAGAGAGTCAACATTGGCCTTCAGACAAGGCTTAATCCTGTTTAAGGGGGTTTAAATATTGTATGGGTCTCCTAAGCCCCCTCACAAGGGGAGAATTTTCACCTAAAAAGACCAGCTAATAAAAAAGCTCCCATCATCTGCTCAGTCCCAGAAAACCAGTCAGCAGTGGGCACAGAAATAAATTTTTAGCCTGAGATGCAAAACAGTCTGGATACAAGCCGAGAATGACCTGTGTTTTGTTTTAAATGAACGAGTTTCTCTAACTTTTTATGCTACTTTATGACTCCGTATAGACAGAAAGGATTAATTTCCCACTCATGTTCAGGGAATATGCACACTAGCAGCCATTAGATGTAATTCATCACCTGTTTAAATCCCACATGCATCAATAGGAAAATTAAGTTCAATTTCCTTTCAAGTTTAAATATCTCTAAAGATATTCCCCAATAAGCAAGTGCTTCACCTTAGGCATGTGAGTGGTTCTAGTGATGTCAAGTGCTTTCCTGGACAGGGCTGTGATCCATAGCAGATGTACACCTGCACTGTGGAATGAACACACAGCAAATGCAGAAAAAGTTAAGGCACCAGGGTACTAGAAACACACTTGATTATTTTTGAGGTTCTGCGATTTTGCTCCTGTCTGCGAGATTTTCAGTTGGAAACAAACCCCCAACAAAATGGGGGAAATTAGCTACAGAAAGGCAACGTTTCAAAAACACATAGTTCTCTTAGTCTCATGGGGAAAATTTTACACAATCCTAGTTTCAAAATAATGTTAAGGTTGCAAAATTGAGCAATCATAAAAGTCAGGAAATTTAAAAAGTTAGTATGTGTCTTTCAATGTTAGCTCAGCAATAGCAAATATATGTAGTGGGAGAAGTTTATACTTGCAATTTCTGTGTAAAATATAAACTTTAAAGTATTCTTGTTGACCATTAATAATCAACATAAACTATATTGGGTATTTAATGTTCATAAGAGGCATCTTAATCATAAGAATTTCCTGGCCTTGGAATTCAGAGGGCTTGGTTTGGAAATATAAAATGTCACTTGTGTTGTTGAGTTATTTTGTCTCTTTTCTCCCTTATGGAAGTCATCACTGGGAAAGAAAGGGAATTTCACCTGTGTTATAACACCATTGTCACATCAGAATAGCTTTGTGATGTTTATGAAAGGCTGAGATTTATACAGTTAGGGAACTGACTTAATTTTGAGGGTTTTTTGAGAAGTAAGGACTTCTGTGGTAAAGAGACCACAGTGCTTCCCCCTTGCTGGCGAGAGAACTAAACCTCCCAAAACAAATGTGCTCTACCTGAATTAATAATACAGAGCTGTTCCGCAAAATGTTTAAAATACAGAATGGTCTTTCCAAGCCAGATGTAAGACTTTCTCAAATCTATGTGTCATGGTTTAACTTACCGTGAAAATCTAAATACAGTGTGATGGTAGTGTTTAGATAAGACAGATGTAGAGTGCAGCCCGGGCTTGGTATTGCAGAAACACTGATCCTTATAAATGAGCTGTATTGCGCTCTGGGATTTTCCTGGCTGAGTCTTTCAAGACCCAGGCTAGATTAAATCGTCACAGCTGGGTAGAAAATATCAAGAGTTAAATAACTACTTTATGAGAGTTGTAAGAGTGTGAAAGTTTTAAGAAGTTAAATAATTACAGTCCTCTCTGAGAACTATGGGAACGACAAATGAGTTTGTGGCCAGTGGTCTTATTTATTCTGATTTTGTCCTGAAAGACAAATGAAAGTGTTAAAGATGTGGGGAGAATTTCACACATGATCAAAGACGTAGCTGTCAAAGCAAACACAAGTCAAAGTGTGGCAGTGAGGAGTCCCGCACAAGTTCAGCTCAAAGGAAAGATGACACCATTTAGTGCTCCAGCTCACAGAATCACACAGAATCACAGAATGATAGGGGTTGGAAGGGACCTCTGGAGATCGTATAGTACAACCCCTCTGATAAAGCAGGTTCACCTGTAGCAGGTTGCCCAGGACTGCATCCAGGTAGGTTTTGGATATCTCCAGAGAAGGAAACTCCACAACCTCTCTGGGCAACCTGTTCCAGTGCTCTGACACCCTCCAAGTAAAGAAGTTTTACCTCATGTTCAGATGGAACTTCCCGTGTTCCAGTTGAGCCCATTGCCCCTTGAAATTCTTGAGGTCTTGTGCAGTAAGTCATGAGCATCTTGAGCAATCTGTTAGTCAGCTTTCAGCTTGTTTGTTAATGGAACTAAGCTAATCTGGGAATAAACTATGTCTCCCATTAAGGTATACAAGTGTGCAGACCTAAAGCTTTTCATAAAAGTGTGTCACATACCCAAAGTTAAGGCAAACACCTAAGGGCGAAGAAGATCTTTGTGTCTTTTTTTGACTCAAATCTATCAACCCCTTAAACAGACTCAGCTTACTCAAAATGAGTGAGTTCAGACCATTCTCAGATGTCTTCAGCGCACCCAAATGTTGCGTAAGCAAGAATGGAGACGTTTGGCTGATCAGAGGCTGCCGAATGTCCATCCAGAAATGCACTCACAACAGCATTGTCAGCTGACCCCCTGGTGTCTGCCAAACTTGGGCAAACCTGAATCATTGGTCCCTTGTGCTGCCCATCCATTCAGGCTAGGTGCAGGCATACAGGATGTACTGCTCAAAGATTGCCCATATTTCTGTCTGTGAGTCTTCCCAGAGGAAACACGGGAACCAAAAAAGGCAAACAAATAGAATAAAAAATGTGCGCGGACTGTGAATGGTTGTAAGCAGTTGAGATGCAAGTTTATCAATCCAGGTGAGGGGCAGAAGGGAGAGGTGAAGGATGCCCTGAGTCTGAGTGCATGGAAATCACAGGGAGTCATCCTGCTGACTCCAGACAGCTTAGCTCAGATCCAGCAAATGGCCTTCCCCTTCCCCCTCCTCCCTCCACTTTGTGGCTGCTGAGTGAAACATGCAGCCCAGATCTTATTTCAGGTTTTGCGATGGTGCATATTTTCTCCTTTAGATCTTTCAGTGAGAGAGCACCATCCTCTCCAATCTAACACCCCCGGAACTGAGCCTGGAGACCGGGATTTGGGAAAGGACGGCTGTCTGCACTGCCAGCCATCACCTCTGGAAAGCCATCAGCAATCCTGGGAATAAGAAGCTAACTGAAGATGCAGACATCTAGCAGGTTACACTTCCAGCAATCTGGTAAATTTGATTGCAGTCTTTAACAAAATAATAATTTGAATATTTGGAAGGAGTTTCCAAAACCACCTGGATTATAGGATAACACTGACCAGAAGTAATGAAAGTGAAGATTTTGCAATGAGAGGGTTGGTGCCAGTCTAAGTAGCACAATCCATTTCTCAGATCAGTCTACGTAATGGCCGAAGGGGCAAAACAGTATAAAGTGTAACACATCACAGAGCCTTGCAACAGAGAGGAAATTAAATTAGGCTGAAAAATATTTTAAGCACTATTAAATAAAGTCAATAGCACAAAAGTGGAGGGCAGAAGGAGAAGAGGGGGAGAGCTCATCTGAGACATAATAAAAAAGGTATGATAACCCTCAATAGGCATTTGCAAGGCATACACATAACCAGATAATTTGTTTAGGCCAATTCAAGGAAATATGACTGGGATAAAGAGTGTGAGGATTTGGTTTGGCTCTCAGGGTGTATTTCTAAACTGTGAAGTGTAGCAGACTATAGAACAGTTTGCCACAGGAAACGTTAGAAACTCCAAGTCTTGCATCACTTAAAAAACTGACTGGGCAAAATCACTCAAGAATAATCCAGAGGGAAACACTTGTGCAACTGGCAGGCTGTACAAACACAACAATGTCTGGTCATAAATTATAATAAGTCAGATACAATAGGTAGCGAGCAAGCTGTGCACAGGCGAACAGGCAGACAGAGCTCAAAACCTCTGCCTCCCAAGCTCCCAGAAGCAAAATACTGTGTCAGTGTAAATTGGTTTATCTCCATTCCCTTCACTGAGTGATGGTGCATGGTTTTATGTTAGCTGATAGCCTGGCTCAAGGGCTTCTGACCTTAGAGCTAAAATAGCTCCATCATCTTGTGGTATTCTCAGGTAATAAATACTCTGATTTAGCTGTTAGGCTTTCATAATCTGACTGTGCAGCAATTAATTTAGTAGCTCACACTTGTGGACAGGAATCCTCTAGGGCACAGAGCCCCCTGTAAGTTCTGCGTCATTCCAGCTGCAACCCTTTTTGCAGATGTGGTGGCCTTTTAGTCTGAGGGCCTGATAAAAGACCAGCCTACGCACAGACTTCCCTTGGTTCCAGAAGATCATGTTCCAAAAATGGATATGGTTGTTTCCAACACGAGACCACAGGGAGACTCTCTGATGTTGATTTGGCTCCTTTAATCTGGAAGTAAAGGCATCCACAAAGACATTGGTACACAGGCAATTAAAGTTTGGTTCCCACGTCTCTTTATTTTGCAGAAATTTGTGCACCAATACCATGGATAAATACTGAGATAAACTCTTATCTTGCCTTTTCCCTGTGTACTGGATTACAATAAAATGCTATATTAAGTTTAGAGCAATAGCTTTATGTTCTCATTGTAAAACATTCATGTTTACAACACTAATGAACTTACTCTCAGCTGAAATTATTTCCATTTTTAATATGGAGAAAAAAAGCCACAATTATCAGAATTGTCACCCAGTGTTTAGTATTTGTCAAGTGGAAACATGTACTTGTTTATAGCACTGAGTATTTCATAGTACATTACCTTGTCCCATCTCCCACTGAATTTCTAAATTGTTATGCTTGTCATGTTTGGTGCCCCCTGAAAATGAAATCTGGCACCTGTAGTTTGCCCAGGAGCATTGGGAATAATATGGATAAAACACCCCCAACAGCAGACTTGTTCATCTCATTTCCCTGAATGCAAACCCATTGCTCCAGATCAAACAAGGGATAGACTCAAAAGTAAAAAAGGCAGTTTATAATGTACATATATACAGTACTTTATAACGTTTGTGTGTTTGCAGATGGACTCAAATTAAAATTACCAGGCAGGTACTAACAACTCCAGCAGAGTTTCTTCCAAAGCCACAATAAACATGTAAGAAAAGAGCCCATTATTTTTAGTACATTAAGATGACTTATCCAGCAGTGTCCCACAGGCAAACAAATACCTCCTAGATTCAGTAAACCAGTTTTGATGAAAGTATTGACTTTTCTGAAAAGAAATTAAGGTTTATAGTGTATATTTGCTATAATGCTTTTTTAATACTATAAATAAAGGGCAGAATTAAGTAGCCACATTGAGTGTAGAATGCACTTTATAAATATACCATTCATCATATCCTTCTCTATGTTATGCTATACAGAGGAGCCCCTACCACATCATGGCTGTTTATTATCATTCAAAACTAATAACCTTGGCTACATTCAGTAAAAAATGAGATCATGTGAGTTGCAAGTGTTCCAAGCACAAGAGTTTCTGTTCAACGTGCCAGCCAAATAGTAATACTCCTACATTGCACTGCATGAACACATCAATCATTTTAGTATAATCACAGTTTAGTTCTCAGATAATTTTGTCCTTTCATTCTTTTCCATCCCACAGGTTTTATGTGTGGACATTGAGATGCAGTTTTAGTTGTGACAAATGATTTTAAGTTTAAGTCAGATCTTAGATCTTAAATCTGACTACTGTAGAGTTAAGCTTTCCCAAGCTAAGCATCCAAAACTCAAGCTGCTTGAAATCACAGGACTTTTTTAAAAGGTCTAGTCCAGATGAACAATTTCAGAAACACCTGCACGTACAACCTTGGAAACACATATATATGCACATGTATACACATATATACAATTTCTGGTTATTGTCCCTTCATCCCTTAACCCTGTTTCCTATTCATGCCATGCAAACTGCTTCATGTTGCAGTCTTCATCCCTGAGGCCTGGGATCAGGGACTGCCTGAAGCACCTCTGTGAGGAGGTGATGCCTCTATCAATGCCCAAAAGCAAATAGAAGCCCTTGAGGGAAATTCATCCCAGTGATGATCTAAATCTCTCTCCAAATGTACCTACCTCAGCCACTGCCCATCTGGAGAACTGAGGTGACAAGACTCCGAAATTTGGGGAGTAGAATTATGTAGGATCAAAATGTTGACCTGATCCTTTTTTAACTTGTGGGCTTTCTAGTTTTTTGCAGGTCTATTGACTTCACCCTTTTATTGAATTTCAGGTTGAAGATGAATCTTTTGGTTTGCATCTCTAGAAAAACCCCAAATAACACATTCCAAGAAGTTAAAAACTTCTGTGATTGAAAACAAATTGGGGTCAAGAGTATTTCAAAGTGAGACAGTTTTAAAAGGCAGTAGCAATTGGTGGAGAGATGATGTATGAGTGGTCTCAGGAAGGAACAAGTAATGAAATGCATGGCAGTTCTGCTGGTGGCTGACAGACACCTGAAAAGCTGTGCAGGCAGATTGTCCTGGCACTCATGAGAAAGGTCTTGTCCATGCAGAAGGAAACAATGAGGTGGCACAAGACTAGTTACAACCCAATAGGGCCACACAGGATCTGAGGAGGGGTTAAAGCTCCTCCTGCACATCTGGCAGAGCAGCAGCTGCACTGCAGTGATCAATGTCAGCGTTTGCTGTGAAAACTTGTTTCACAGAGAGGGGGTGGGAGTAGGTGTAGGATCAGGGCTGGTTACAATGTGCCTTTCAAACTTTTATTGATTTCTTAATCACTAAAAAACAAAACAAAACAAAAAACCCACAAAAAACAAAAAACAAAACCACCAAAAAAACCCCACCAAAAACCCAAAAACCCAAAAACCAAACCAAACCAAAACCCAAACAAACACCACCCCCCCCCCCAAAACAAACAAAAAAACC
>JANIJG010003126.1:0-46877 GCA_024611175.1 Megaceryle torquata | reverse complement strand
ATAATGCCCCTTGCAGCACCCAAAAAGAAACGGGGGAAAACCAGGGCGGACTTGGAAGATTAAAAAAAAAAAAAAACAAAGAAAAACCCACACAACCCCCCCCCCCCCCAAAACAAACAAAAAAACCCCACTAAAAACCCCACCACCCCAAGGGAGGAAAGAAAGAGAAGAATTTTGCTGTGAGCCTTCCAGGCCTTATTTCCCCTCAGATCTACTCACCTTTGCCCATACTCATGGAGATGTCTCTTCATACTGAGTGCAAAGTGTTAGTAAATTTTTTTTCCTAAAAGCATTTTGTCAGGAATTAGCAATGAAAGGGCCTGGGGAGGCAAAAGAGCCGAACTCACAGTGCCAGAGTGGGTAATCCCACTCACCTGGCTGGCAAACATACTACCTGAGCATGCCTTAAAGCTCTCACCCAGCTATCACTTAAACATGGGTCCAAGTGTAATAATTCAGGCTGTGAGAGATTAGGCTAACATGTAAAATGGGTATATACTTAAGGGTCTGGCTCAGCTGAGTTCCACATCTGGTAGTACTTCAGGTGTGATGCTTCACTGGTCTGCAGCTGGTAAGGGTATCTGCAAAGGACATCGCCACATTGTGCCAATTTTTGTTCCCAATGCAGAACCTGAAAGGGTCTGATTTCCAGGACTTATAAGAGAATTGGTGCAGAATTTGAAGGGCTGAAGTGAAAATATAGGTTAGTAAGGGTGCACAGAGAAATACCTAAATTACTGAATTAAAATTCATTGGCAGAACTGTCTGCAGCCCAGCAGATAAGACATACTGCAGGCATAGTCTGCATGTGAAGAAGCAATTCATGGGTCTGGAGAAAGGGCTTGGAAAGAGTAGAAATCAAAGGATAAGACCAATATGGGTAGGGAAATAGTAAAATGAGAAACAATTAAAGAGACAGCAGTAAAACATGCATCTGTCGTTTAATCCTGGGTAAATACCCAGATTAGTACCATCAGTCTCTGTTGTTTATTTGGAGCTTACTTTGGAGACATGTCTCCCAAGGCTAACACAGCTGTGATACAGCCCAGAGGAAAGCAAAGTCAAGGATTTCTCACAGCTATGGCTGTTCCTATACAACAAAGACATGAGGCAAAAATAAAGTTTATATGGAAAAGTTGTCTTCCCATCCCCTGTGCTCATAAAAATAAACCTGGCATGATCTGGCAGAGCAAGGAAATTCCAAAGTTTCACAGTTTCTCTTCACAAACTTTCACATAATTCTACAGTCACTCACTATTTAGATGGGCTTTGAAGGTCATGAAGGCTAAACATGCACGCTGTCCCTTGATCTAGTTATGGGCCTTGACAATGGACTTCATCATCCCATGTACTGCACTAAAGTAACAATGCTCATCAAGCCAGGTCTGCTGCAGGGGGTCAGTTCAGCTGGCTCAAAGCTTCTCACCAGACAAGGCAAACTGCATCAAGAAAATGTTGACAAAATGATTTATCTGAGATGATGGGCTTAGACAAGATGGTGTTGCTACAGGAGGGGATGCAAAATCACTGCCTCTAAGAGAAGCATCTCATGTACTCCACAGCTGCCAAGATGTTGGGGTCTGTCTGAGCAAGTCAAAGGCAGAAATGAGCCATTTCAGGAGCATGATCAGTTTAAGAAAGTCACCCCTACCTTCTCTGGCAACTGCACACTGGGCTGTAGCACTACTACTACCCTTAGAAGTAAGCAGTCATTTTACCAGCTTTCACTGTTTTTTACCCCAGACAGCTGTCATCTTCACTGCCCCACAAAGGCTAGCTCTGGTTCACTCACCTTCTAAAAAATTACTAGCAAACACAGTCCATGCAGAAAAAAATGGCTTGGTTTTGTTCTTGCATTTAACTCGGTCAGCCCATGAGAAACATTGAACCAGCCACTCACTTGATCCTGCTGTGGTGGTCATGTGTCTTGCCTAACCTGTTAGGAACAAAGCTGTAAGGTGAGACACTTTAACAAGGCCATTGATGTTCTTGGAGATAAATGTGCTAAGTTACTTCTGGTTTTGCCACTTGCAAGCAGGGAGGGGAAGGCTGGTCCACAGCAGTTAAAGTGTTACTGAGCACCAGGGGCAGTTGGCATTTGCTACACATGGAAACATGATGCCAAGCAAGTGGGGCTAATTAATACTGGTTTCTTAAATTAGAAGGTTATTAATGTCTGATGTTTAAAAATAACACCTTAATGACATCTAAAAATAGCTGCTGCCAAGCCCCAGAGTATTCTGACCTCCATTAAATTGGGAGTCCCGTGATTGGTAGTGTAAATCACATTTACATTTTGTATCCTGTTCTCCTTGGGATTAGCTGCAAAGCCTGATGCCTGACCTTGAAAGCCTATTTGCACACATGCAAGAATAATGTAGACCACTCTTCAGAATGGTGTGCAATATGCAGATATAATGTGTGGGCTGGGTAATTGGATAATCTCAAGTTGCACTCATCTGCCGATATGGACAGCGAAAAATACTGATGGACTGGGGGACTATCAGACCAGGCAAAGACCAGGAATGTGAAAGGTGCTGCTGGGATTAGAGCCTGGGACTAGGACACAGGAGACCTGAGCTCCATTTCCAGTTCGGTCTCAGATTTCCCGTGCAACCTGGGTAGCTCACTTGTCCTCCTGCTGAGCCCCAAAGCTATGTCTAGATCTCTATAATCCTCGAGGGGTATTAACCGTAAAAATTCTCTAGAATATGTGGCATATTTAGATACAACAATGACATGCCTCACAGGAAACAAAGAGTAATATAAAAAAGGAAAATACTGCTTAATTTTCCTTATGCTTAATATATGAGCCAAACCCAAGTAATCTGGAAGGCAAACATACGTAGATAACTTCTAGAGCTCTTACCCAAGCATTTAGTGGAAACAAATAAAATATCTCCAGTACTGCTGGTGATAACCCTTTGTTTACTTTTCCTGTGCTCCTCTGTGCTGTGCTTGACCCTAACCTGTGTCCTGTTTTATTGCAGTACTCTGTGATCTCTGGTACAAAGAGAGAAATCTGCAGCTTGATCTTCCTTGGCAGAATGTGGAGACATCCTGTGGCACTGATCTGGAACAATTTCTGATATAAAACGCTCTGTATTTGCCTCATTATTTGCAAATTTGTCTCACTATTAGGAAAATTACTTCAAGTACCACATAAACCCAGTTATTTTCATTTAAGCATTATATAAAGAGTATCTGAAAGGCCAGAAATCCCTAACAGCAGGAAAAAGCCTTCCTAAAACTAACCACACTAAAGGAAAGATGGTTTTTTGGTTTTTCCCTTCCCTTCCAGTCAGAGGGCTGGGTACTTCTCTGTAGATCCTGTCCAACATCACATTCCTCCCATCCTATGTCTGCACACAGCAGACATGTTCCAAACAAAAGAAAAGGAACATGTGTAAGTACAAGACTCTCCTGCCTAGCCCACATAATCCCTGGGCTTTTCAAATTTTCCTTTCCTTTTGGCACAAGGTCCAAGGCAGAATCTGGGTTGTGTTGGGAAGAGACACTCCACGTTATTATGCAGTTGTAAGTGCATGCTGTGATGTGATCTGGAGACAAACACCATCACTGATGCACACCTCAAGCAATCCTACCTCATTAGTGAGATAAGGGGAATGTAAACCTGCTTTCACTTTTTCCCTTCTATGGTCTTTGTTAGTTTGGCCAGATGGTTTTCCTCCCTTTGCCTTTCTAACGTCCAGTCCTGCAAACACTTAAGCTTTCTTCTACGCATGGGTCTTTGCAGAACTGGAGCCTAAATTTGTTTCTGTTTCTGAATTCCAATTTGGATTTTGATGCAACTGTTATTTTTTATATTAAAATATCAGATTTCTGCCCACACACATAATGCATGATGTATAACAGACCTTGCAAAGCAGCCATTGGAAAAGACCTTTTAATCTGCGATTTATACAGAAGGAAGAATTACTATTCCTTGTTTCTCAGCTAGAATTTACATGCGACCAAACTGTAAAGGTGTTGGTCCTCAGAAGCTCCATGATGTACATCTGGTTTCACATGCTGTCATTTTGCCCACAACCGAAAATCATAAACTGAAACTCCACAGAGGCTAACAAAAATTATTCCCTTTTGAGTTGCTTTATTAAAACACAACCTCAAGAAGTACTGGAAAGTCAGGAAAGTGACTTTAATCCAATACTTGTTATCCTCTTCCACAGGTTTTAAATCACTCTCTTTGTTTCCTACTTCGAGAAAATACACCCTTATTGTTTTCCTAGTCCTGCTATGACCTTCTGGGAACGTTTTCATCATGTAAAGCAACCTTCAGTTCCCTACTTTATAAATCTCATTCATTCCAAGTGTTAACATGAGCTAATTCTCTGCTTTAGAAAGGAAATCGTGTTTGTTTTTTTGAAGAGTCTGCTGGGAAGAGGAATATTTGCATTTCAAATATTTTTTTCCATTTCATAAATTGTCTTGAGTTTTCTTCCCAGTGGGCAACAGAAGACTTGTTTATATAAGTGAAGAGGAAAGCTTACTTTCCCATTACTTCCACAAAAGTACGATTAACAGCGATAACTATGCTAATTATTGAACTAACTGCACTTGGAATGCACCTTACTGGCTAGAGAGGTAACGCATTTGGGTAATAATTAACTCCTTTTTTCCTCAATTACCTTTTATTAGGAGAGCAGAAGGTGTCAAAGTAAAACAGCTGCATATCTTCCAAGAAAAGCTCGTGTTTTCCGAAGGAATTCAAGCGGAGGTGCTTTATTAAGGGAACTAGGCAGGACAAACATTAACATGGCAAGCTCAGCCGTTCAGTTACTTGGCTTCTGTCTAAGCCTGCTCGGCCTAATTGGGACATTAATTGCTACTATTCTTCCACACTGGTGGCGAACAGCACATGTAGGCACCAATATTATAACAGCTGTGGCCTATATGAAAGGGCTTTGGATGGAGTGTGTCTGGCACAGCACCGGCATCTACCAGTGCCAAGTCCACCACTCCCAGCTGGCACTGCCCCGTGACCTCCAAGTCGCCCGTGCCATGATGGTAATTTCCTGCGTCCTTTCCGCGCTGGCATGTGTGATTGCTGTCGTCGGTATGAAGTGCACACAGTGTGCCAAGGGGACTTCTGCCAAAGCCTCCATCGCAGTCTCTGGGGGGATCGTTTTCATCCTGGCTGGTCTCGTTTGCTTGGTACCTGTTTCTTGGACCACTAATGATGTTGTTACAAATTTCTACAACCCCATGCTTCCCAGTGGGATGAAGTATGAGATAGGTCAAGCTCTTTACCTTGGCTTCATCTCTGCATCTTTGACGATCCTCGGTGGTGCTCTGCTGTGCACATCAAGCCAGTGTCGTGGGAATGAGACACCTTACCAGACGCAGCCCAGCAGCGTAAGAAGGACTGCTCCCTCCTACAGACCACCAACTGCCTACAAGGGAAACCATGCTTCTTCCCTGACATCTGCTTCCCATAGTGGCTACAGATTAAATGACTATGTGTGAGTTCCCTAAGATTTGCCTGTGGGACACAGCTGCTTTATAATTTCTGTGCATGGCATAAAACAAAGCTAAGACGACTTCTAATTTATAAGGGTTATGATACAAAGTTTACCATTGTTCATTTCTTCCTTTCCTTACTTTCCGGAGAAAGAAAGAAAGAATGCAAACACAAAATTGCTTGCTGCAAAATCTGGAAAATAAATACAAAAGAGGCCGTGATATTCCAGAGAAAGCACGTATCTGACTACTTTTAATTAGAGCTTTGCAGCAGGCAGTTCAAGGACAATTTTGTTAGAACTAATGGTTTGGTTTGTAGTTTCTGCCCTGTGACAAGCACTAAAGCAGAACCGGCCACAACTTCTTGTTTGAGCAGTGTTCCGACAAAAGACACCGTTTTGCCTAAAGTGGAAAACTTCATGGTGAGATACAATGATTTTGAGCAGTGATTGCCTGCTAAGTTTCTAATTTCCATAGTGCATGAACATTTTGTTATGACAAGGTATTAGTTTTACTTTGATGTAACTTTTTGTTTGCTTGTTTGTTTGTTTGTTTAATAGTCCATTGAAATATGAATTTCAATAGTATTATGATAGATGTATTTGACAGTATGTTATAGCAAATATTTTAAATTATACTACAATGTTTTATCCTCATAAAAATAAAATTTTAGCACATTTTTGAAACAAGACCATGCATCGTAATGGAAGCTATCTCAGGGGATCAGAATTGGGGTTTATGTCAGTAATAGAATAAAAATAGACATTTGCTGTTAAACTTTAATTTAAAAATTAAAAAAATAAAAAGTTCAGTCTCAGAAATGGTCACAGAATGAGCATTTAGCTCTTCAGCAGATCTAGCATTCTGTACAATCTATACATTATACAAATCAGAAAAATAATTTCTAGAATCCTATCCCCAAATACCATATAATGCATTGTACTCATTTCTTAGGCTCTGTTTTTCGCCTGGGGTCCTGACTGAGGGTGTAGTATGGTTAGTAAGAATATTTCCATCTGCTCCAGATGTATTTGGGGAACTTCCATTCAGCCAGGCTTCAGTGCACAAGGCAACAAAGGTTACGCTCACAGACCGTAACCACTGTCTGTCAGAGGGAGTGTAAAACCAAGATATTTACTTGGTTTTATGGAATCATTCCACAGTGTGTTCAAACAATTAAAAAACTATTGAACAAAGAACACTACAGCTCTCCATTTCATACTACAGTGAAGTCCAGTGCAACGTACACTGTGGTATAAAACCATCACAAAAAATAAAAGCACAAGATTCCTGATAACCCCAGAAGTCTATAGGTCTCTTTGGAGCAACATATGGACTAACACACTGACATTTAATAGGGTTAAAAAAAAAAAGCAACATCTAAGAACTGTGAGGCAACTACCCTTGGTGTACTTCATTTGGCAAAAAAGTCTGCTTGCAATTACACTATCACCTGGTAGCACCTCCAGAACTGGGTTCCTTTCAAACACTCCAAACCTTCCATTCTGTGGCTGATCACCTAGTCAGGTTTTTCATGTTGATTTGAATGGTGACTGAGTGTTTTTCATCAATGATGCAAGTTATCATCAGCACTGCTGTTTAAAAGAAAATGTCAGTTCTAAGTAATTTGCTGAGACAAAAATAAAAAAAGCACCTGGGACCAGGCTTTGGTTATTGGTGGGTAAAGCTGATTATAAACTCATGTTTTATTAACTGTAGCTATTACGTATAATGTGAAAAAAAAAAAAATTTATAGGAACTTCATTGACACTGCAAACACCTTAATAACTGACTCTGAAATGCAAGGAATGGACACAAACTGCTTTGACAATGATTTCTTAGTGATGATGGAGTCAAACTGTCTATAATTCATTACAGATTTTCTGGGAAGTCTTTTTAGGATGAAAGGTAGCCTAATAAAAGTGGTGAATTACATAGGGTTGATTTTTTTTTTCTGTATTTACATTACAATAGATCTAGATCTAGTCAAATGATTACGATACCAAGTTTGAACAAGGGCTTTGGACAGCTATGAATACTAGAACACAAGTCCAAGTACAGGAAACGGGCTTGTGTCTCATTAGGAAGTATGTTTTCTATATACTGATAAATTAATTCCCTTGCCAAGATGTTTTTGCGGTGGGAATACTTTTGTGTGGTGCTATTCTTACTGCACACATTCCCAGCCAAGCAGGATATGTGACAGTAGTAAGAACTGTTTATAAAGTCCTGGCAAAAATACCTGGAAGTGCTCTGATGTCAATAAAGAGAGGGAAATGGTTTCTTTTACAGGGGGCTGTGAACAGTGGATGTCATTCCATGCTAAAACTGACAGTTTTCTGCTTCTTTCCTTTTTTTTAAGCTGCCATTTGAAACAAAAAGCATATTCATTCTAGCAGCCTTAGAGGTCTGGCCGCAACTACCCCAGACAGATGTATGATAACCCAAGCTCTTCCCCTGCTCCCCTGCTGCCATGAAAACTGGTAGCCAGACCTTGCTCTCTGCTTGTGTGGAACCTGCCTTGTCAGTCCCACACAGGTGGTGCAACAAGGCATTGCCCTAAGACATTAGCCAAGGAATGAATCCCCATCACCCCTCCTTTGCTGAGTAATCCCTTGGTCATCAGTGGCATTGATAAATGACAGTGTCAAGGAAAGGGGATGAATTTCCGGACCACGGAGGTGCTGTTTATGGGAAGGTGCTCTTTGGGCAGATATAACTCAGCAGCATGGAAACAAGGTAGGGCAATGGACTAGGACTGCTACATGCCTGACTCCACCTCCATGAATCCACTGGGTTTTTCAGAGACCCATGGAGTCAGATTTTTTTATCTTTTTTTTTTTTTTTTTTAGGTAAGTACAACCTGCTTTTTGCCTCCAGCTCACTAGAGCTGAAGTGCCAGCCTGGCCTCCTAGTGGAGGCACTGCAGGGAGGTGAGAATAGGATCCAGGATGGGCAGAAATTCCTTTTAGAAGCACAGGCATTGTTCATGTGTGTGACTGTGGTTACACTGTATTTTAATAAACCTCAGTCCCACGTTCCTGGAGGAGCAGTGGTGGGAGACTTGGTAGGGATGCATAGGTAGAGGATGATATTTGGCAGCAAGAGGTTATTGTGGTTAGCTCTGCAACATTAGGGGAGAGTGGGGACTCTGTTGCAGAATCAGGTAGAGGTGGAGGCATTTGTGGTAGGGATGGAGGGTGGGCTCAGAGAGTCTGTCTGTTTCTGAGGCTGCAATGAGCTCTTTCAAAGATTTGTCTAAGCAGGAAGACCATGTGGGTCATGAAAAGAGATAGGTCTAATGACATAAAGGCTAGGTTGGAGGTGGGCATAGAGGTAGACCAAGACCTTCCTCAGGTACAGTGAAGGTGGGTAGAAAAAGTGATCTACCTTTTGTCTTGAAGTACAAGAATACATGATTTTAAGGCCCAAAGAATGTTTTATTCAAGCCAAGCCTGCAATTCTACACAGCAGAAGTCAAATCACCCTGGTGCTGGAGGAATACATAACCCATCATTGAGTTTTAATGCTTCTCAGACAGGAAGCAATCAACTAGATCTAAATTTGGTAGATTACATGTAGGACACAGCAAGAGTGCTCATGTCCCTGCAGACCTGAACCATAGGTTTCTACCATGGCTTGTGCTGAGCTTCCACGATGATCCATAAATTGATGTAGCATTTCAGTACTGCTGAAGTGGTGAGATCCCATTTCCCCTGCCCTTGCTGCCCCAGCTCCCAGTCACCACTTTGCACTCTGGTCCTCTCTGTGGACCAGAGCCTAATTCATTGAAAAGGCAGAAAACAACTACATCAAAGGACGGGATAATTTTCTGACATTGAAGTTAGCTAACGTAACTAGTGAAAGGGTGTGAGGAGAGCTACAGAAGGGATGTCGGGGAGGGCAGAAGCAGTGGGAAAGGAGGAGTAAGTACTGGAGTAAGTGAGCAAGGATTTCCCTTTTGGCAGCACCAAGCTGGTCAGCTGTCAGATGGGCACAGTTATCACAAAAACCAGTGCCTGAGATGCACCATTGATGTTTAATGTCACAAAACAGAGTGCCACAGCCCCTGGCAGATAGAAACTCTCTGGGTCATGAACTGGTTGGTATTTCTGTTCTGCTTTTTCCACAATGCCTAGCACAAGTACTGGCATGAGGTAACCGATAAATCATAGCAAAACTTAACTCTATTTCTTCTAGTTAACTAATAAGATGAGGAAATGAAGTAAATTCAGTAATTAGAAGTTCTGCTGATCTAAGACAGAAGTTATCAGGCCATTTCTACAATTATGTGGTAATTAAGTTTTCTTACATCAGTGTATTAAAATTAATGGAAATTGCATCCACCTGTAAATATCTACTGCTAATTTAGTGGTTACTTTGCCATATAGCCCACAGGATGGTTTGTGTATATAAGAATATAATAAGAATATCTGTGTATATAAGAATGATAGGCAAGGGTAAGATGTTTCAGGAGGCCCAGGAACAGCTTAAAGAAAAGATGAAAGTTTATCCTTTTTTATTCTCCCTAGCTGGTCTAGTAGAAGATATTATGTTTTCCTTGCATGCCTTGCGTTTGCTGTGCAGCTTAAAAGATGTGCTCTTTTTCACTTGTTTCTTAAGAAATTGTTCATACAGCTTAGTCCAAGTGTTTCAGTTATCCATATTTCCTATTCTTACCACTAAATGTAGACCTGGTCATGTTGATGGTAGATGCAGGGAGAGCAGTGGATGGTATCTACCTTGACTTCTGCAAGGCTTTTGATATTGTCTCCCATAACATCCTCATGGGTAAGCTCAGGGAGTGTGGGTTAGAAGAGCAGACAGTGAGATGGGTTGAGAGCTGGCTGAACAATAGAGCTCAGAGGGTTGTGATGAGTGGTGCAGAGTCCAGCTGGCAACCTGTAAGTAGTGGTGTTCCCCAGGGGTCAGTTCTGGGTCCAGTCTTATTCACTGTCTTCATCAATGACCAGGACGAAGGGATAGAGTGTACCCTCAGCATGTTTGCTGATGATACTAAGCTGAGAGGAGTGGCTGGTACACCAGAAGGCTGTGCTGCCATCCCATGAGATCTGGACAGACTGGAGAGCTGGTCAAAGGCAAACCTAATGAAGTTCAACATGGATAAATGTAGAGTGCTACACCTGGGGAGGAACAACACCATGTACTGGTACAGGTTAGGGGTAGACCCATTGGAAAGCAGCCCCATGGGGAGGGACCTCAGTGTCCTGGTGGACAGTAAGTTATCCATGGAAGAGCAATGTGCCTTTGTGGCCATGAAGGCCAATGGTATCTTGGGGTGCATAGAGTGTGGCCAGCAGGTAAAGGGAAGTTCTCCTCCCACTCCACTCTGCCCTAGTGAGACCACATCCGGAGTACTGTGGGCAGGTCTGGTCTCCCCAATTCAAGAGGGACAGGGAAATACTAGAGAGAGTCCAACAGAGAGCTACAAGGATGATTAAGGAACTGGAACATCTCTCTTATGAGGAAAGGCTGAGAGCCCTGGGGCTGTTTAGCCTGGAAAAGAGAAGACTGAGAGGGGATCTTATTAATGTTTACAAATATCTGAAGGGTGGGTGTCAAGGAGAAGAGGCCAGTCTCTTTTCAGTGGTGCCCTGTGATAGGACAAGAGGTAATGGTATCAAGGTGAAACACAGGAAGTCCCACCTCAACATGAAGAAAAACTTCTTCATAGTGAGAGTGACAGAGCCTGGAACAGGCTGCCCAGAGAGGTTGTGGAATCTCCTTCTCTAAAGACTTTGATAACCTGCCTGGATGAGTTCTGTGTGGCCTGCCCCAGGTATTCCTGCTGTGGCAGGGAGGTTGGACTCGATGATCTCCAACCCCTACCATTCTGTGATTCTATGATTCCCAGTTTAATTCATATCCTTTCTTATTCTTCTACCCATCAGAGGAGCTCAGCTAAAATGATGTTATCCCTTGTTCTTCACAATAGGTACAGATTAGGTGTCCAACTTCATAGAGAAACCTGCAGTTTGTAAGACAGTTTTCCATAAATTCAAACATGTGAATGGGCTTAAAATGCTCCACAGAGAAGAAAGGCAAGATATGTTGACCTCCATCTTTTTTCCTTTGAAGAAGGTTTCCTTGGGGAGAAGGTTGTTAATTTTATTTTCTGCTTTAAGCACAAGGAAAACCCATTCATTTCATTAGCTCACATCTAAAAGACCTTTGGTAAGCAAACTGTTAGAAAGTAGAGTGAATAAAAAGAGTGCATCAATGTGCAGATTCGATCTAGTAAGAGCATATGTATATACTTTATATATATGTGTGGATATATAAAATGGTGAAATTCTGGCTCGATTGACTTTACTGAGGTCAGAATTTCACCCATAAGCTTATTATTATTGTCAATACTTCCAAGTCTATTATAGAGCTTTTAACTAAAAGGCCTCCAGAGCAAAGAGAATCAAAGTCATGGGAGTTCTGCCCCTGTAAGATAGACTGCAGGAAAGACTTCCAACGACCATTTCACAAAGTGTTTCATATTGAAGAGAGCAATTGTAACCGGTGGCTTGTATGAGTGGTCCTCACTTCTGCTCAAGTCAAGGACAATCAATTTTATTTTTAAAATGTCATAATCACTGGTATTGATCAGCACTCCCTAATGGGGGTGCTCTCGAATCCATACTGGCTTGGGCTATCGCCACTTTCCTAGCAATTCAGGCTTGCTAATGCATGTCAGCTTCATCTAATTGCTCTCAGGCCCACAGTGTGAGAAAAGGGCAAGCTGACAGAGTAATCCCACACTTCCACTTTGCAGTGAGCTGCCTATTTGTTTTATTTGTTCACATTTTAAAGGGCTAAGCACTTGTTATATGGAAAACACATGAGAGCAGAAGTCAAGAAGTATTAATAGGCCTTGGAAAACAGAGTTAGAACTCAATTGCTTGTGCAAAGAATTGCTGATCTTTTCATTACCATGAAAATAATGTGGATTTTTTATCTGATGAGGGTGATGATGAGTAGCATTTCTCTCATGGAAACCTCTGCAAAAACTGTGTGGAAGCAAATGTCTTTTAGCAGCTAAATCCTAGAGAAAAGAATCTGTTTATTCATAGTTCAGATGATGATAACGTAGAAGAACCAACATCTAAAGTAAACTGGTAATGAGCCAGGGATCACAGAGTTATGGTTTCTTCCATAATATTTGACACAAATGTTAACAAATATTAATAAATAAGGAGATGGAGGAAAAGAAGGATGGCAGCAAACCCGTAGAAGGGAAACTGACATTAAACACCTAAGAACTCCAGTCTGTGAAAAAAGTATATGCGGAGCTCACATTTCCCGCAGTGAAGCAGTTGTGAGCCAAAAGAAAGGAGTTTGTGAGTACCTGCGAGTATCAAAGTGTCTGGCTACAGACAGGTATTCTTGAGCCATCTGAAACTAAATACTGGAGGAAGAAAAATCCAGGTATGAGAGAGGTGAGGGAAAAGAGCCCCAGGGGGCATGGTGCCCCCTTTGTAGTTGGGCTATATGTGCCACCTTCCCCCCTCCTGGCTAAAGGTTAGGTTTGCCAAAGGAATAAAGACATCAGAGTAACACTTGGAAGGTGGATTGGACTCATTGCCATGAGCCCTGGATTGTTAGCTCCAAAACTTGATGTATATCTTGGAAATGAGACCCACAATTGACCATAAGAAGCAGACTAAGGTTGCATTTTATCTTTGTTTCTTTATAAGTTTGTTATTGCAAGTGGTGGGTGCTTCTAATCAATGTCTGCCTGATATTTGGAGGAGGGGGAGGCAAGGTTCATCCAACAGATTTTGGATACCTTTATTCCTTGGAGCCAGTGGCTCTGCCCAAGTGCAGTGTAGACTGGAGGGACCTGTGCTCCACCTGTGGGGTGGAATAAGATGCAGGATTTAGCCAAGCTGATACTGTCTTTCTGTGGCCAGCTAGGGCCTTTAGCGTAAGCATTGTCCTCATCATCACACCTATAATCCTGTCTCCTGGAAGTGGTAAGTGGCAGCACTTCATCTCTGTAGCTCTGCAGTCTCACTGACTTCAGTTGCAGAGCTGTGCCCTGGGCTGAGTCTGACAGTACTATAGTAGGGGAGCATTAAAAAGACAGTATGAAGACAAATTCACTCCAACACCAAGGATGACATGGTTTCTTTCCTCTATCTTCCTATTTTTGATTGATTTCTGAAGGTTTTCATTTCCTAGTCATGACAGGCCTCTCTCATGTTCCCAGTTTCCTCTGTTCTTACATACTTGTTTATGAAATCCATATGTTATGGGTATGGACTGCAAATTGTTTTTTGTGTAACAGGTTACTAAAGACAGGCTTCTTAAGATGTTTAGATGTGGAAAATGTAAACCTAGATGCTGTACTTGCCCCACCCCAGATTTTCTTCACTCATGTTTGTTTTGAGTATGTTTGAGTTTTTAAAGTTACATAAAAAGTTACATTACACATCTATATCAATATAACAAAGCAAAGAGAAAATTCATAACTCCAGTAACATGATCACTGATGTCTATGGGCCACATGCCAGAAACATTAAGGCCAGTAATGAACAATTTAAACTTAACCACAATTGGCTATTAGCATAATAAATATGCACACATGTGCCTGGTGAAATCCTCCTGAAATTAGGAGTGGCAACGCAAATGCTGTCCACTTGAAAAAACAGTCTATTTTACTATTGGAATAGTATGGTCTGGAGCAGGAAAAAGTGTCATGCAATTCATTACGTGTGACCAAATTAGCAAGACTTTGAACAGCAGCTGTCCGGTCAGTACAGAGGGAAATCTATTCCCATTCAGGGTCAGAAGATGCCTCATCCTGCCTGCAGTGCCCCCAGCTAGAGAGAACACTCCCCCTGCACCTCCTACAGCTGCAGTTGGTGCTGAATGGTTACAAGGACTGCCACCTGAAACCAGCCTCCCTTTCCTTGTGCAGAGCTTCAACAAAGGAGGGGTGTAGTAACGACTCCAACTTCATTGTGTGACCAAAGGAGGGATGCTCACATGTTCTTGTAGAAACCTCATGAACCGACTGATTGAGATGCTCTGTGTATTGGCCAACTTCCACCTCCCATGAAAGCCAAATGTAGCAAAACATTGAGATTTAATTCAGAGCTGAGTGTATTGAAAAAGCCTTTTCCTAAATGAATGCCATCTTCACCATCTGGAAACTACAGTATATTCTTGGAGGGCCTTGGTAGCACAAGGCAAAGGTACCAGCTGCTGGCTGCAAGTCAGAGTTGTCTCCCCAGTCTTTGCCTCAGTAATGAAACCCAAAGACAATGAGGCTTTGTTTTCAGGCTTGCTGGGGAATCACTCTAAATGAAAAACAAAAGCTCTGTATGTTTCTGGCAATGTACATACTGTGCCTTGTATTTTCCTAATGCTGATTGTCAGTGCTGTGGTGCACCAGGTTTTGCAATGTATATTCCTGTTTACTTGAATGATTCTTTCTTGATGTGCATTTATAACAGCAGGTTTTCTGAGTGCCTATAAGTTTGGTATTATCTTTTTTTGCTGTACTTTCTCACAAATCCTTCGTGTGTGAAAGGAATTGTAATGGGTCTTTTTGTACCATGGTTGTAAAATATTCAGGATCTTCTTTAGAAACCTTGTCCCTCAATATCACAGTCCATGTGAAAGTGATATAGCACAAAAGTACAGTTATTTTCATTTATTTGGTTTCTGTTGGAATATAATGGATTTTTTTTTTCTAAAGTGTTTAATGTTAATAATTCATATTATTCTCAATTATTTGCACAAGCATAGCAAATATTATTTAATAAAGTAACATCAAGAAATTAAGTAAGGTGAGGCTTTTCTTACAAGAATGTAGAGAAAAAGAAAGTTTTTTTCTTTCAAAATAAAAAACTACTGAGAAGGAAATCTTACTTAGAACTAAAATATTTGCTGCTATCAGCTAATGAATATCTGGACTCATCTTCTGATAAGACTAGAAAGGACAAGCAATAATATGGGCATTGAAACAGAGCATGGTCACTTAATGAAAGGCATAATGAGACACTGTTCCCTTCGACAAAGGGAGCTGGACTCAATAAACTAGAAAAGTCCTTCCTATTTTCTTATCTGACAATTAAAGTTTTAAATACAATACTTGAGAGATTCAAATAGGGAAAAAAGGGTTTTCGTTTTTCTTAGGGAATGGATAGTGTCAGGAGTGATGTGACAGAAGGGCACAGCAAGTAAGAGTAATCAATGGCCACACTAAATGAGCAACGAGGATTAGGACCTGTAGATGAAAAGTTTCCTGACAAAACCCAAAGGTGGGCTGAGTGTAGAAGAATTAATTTTAGGAAGTGCTGGCTAGACTTGTTTCCACACATCACAGTGCAGAGTTCACTAGATGTTTCTTTTTACTCTAGTTGCAACAGATATGAAAACTGCTTTTCCTCTTCATCACACACTATGCCTAGTGGAAATTAAGAGGAAGAGAAGAACATTTAAAGAAAAACTCAATTAATTAAACAACTCAAAAACCCATTCTGAAGCAGTCTGTTTGTGGAGGACTGGACCCCATGGAAGGGACCCATGCTGGAACAGTTCATGAAGAACTGTAGCCTGTGAGAAGGACTCAGGTTGGAGAGGTTCATGGAGGACTGTATCCCCTGGGGTAGACCCCACGCTGAAGCAGTGAGAGGAGGAAGGAGTGGCAGAGACAATGTGTGATGAACTAACCACAATTCCCATTCCCCATTTCCTGTGCCACATGGCAGGACAAGGTAGAAGAGTCAGGAGTGAAGTTGAGCCTGGGAGGAAGGTGCTTTTAGTTTTATTCTTATTTATCACTTATCTTGGCAGCAAATTAAATTAATTACCCTGTGTTGAGTCTGTTTTGCTTACAATGATCATGGGTGAGTGATCTACTTGTCCTTATCTTCACTTACGAGCCTTTTGTTATATTTTCTCTCTCCTGTCCAGCTGAGGAGGGGGGAGTGATGGTGATATAGTGTCTTTGGGGAGCACCTGACATCCAGTCAAGGTCAACCCACTACAGTGTCAAAAATTTTTCACCAGGTTTCTGAGATACCACTGTTAAGGTAGAGAAATAGAATGCAAAAAGATCTCAGTCAGCTGCTCAAATCTGGGAAAATAAAAATTAAAAAAATGAAAGAACTGGCCAGAGACATCATTCTAGTTATCCTTTACAATGATGTAGCATCATGACAACATACAAACTATCCAGTCCTCTAATTCTAATCCAAGCAGAGCAGCTCGGATATTTTCTTGCAACCAGCACTGACTAGTTGATTTCATATTTGCATCTAGCTACCATCAGTAAGTTGAAATGCTTACTGAGCATAGGTAAGACTGGACACAAATACAACATACATTTGCACAGTAAAAAATTCAACAAAGTAAATTGCACAGATGGGAGTTGAGAGGTAATTGGCAGGTTATTGGTCAAAGACATTGCCACAGTTTTGCTGAGGATTTGGTCTGATCTAGAAAATAACAGAAAAATGGAACCACAGAAGAACAAAACTTAAATACACAGACAGGTTAGGGAAAATTCCACTTACTTAGCCAGCATGGCTGAAGTCAACTACAAAGAGTGTGAGTAGAGAAAGAAGGAAGAGACCAAAAAGTAGCTGTTGGAATATAACCTCAAGTTCCTTTACTTTCTTCAAACTTTTGTGATGTAAAATCCAAATTCTTACACCAAATATATACTTGTGAAATATATACTTGTGAAAGAAGCATCATTATTCTTTACCTTCCTGCAAGTCAAGGCTATTTCACAAAAAAAAACCCCAAATTTATGATATTCTTTTGTATACAGTTAATCTGAACATCCTTAGTAAGCTTCATCTTTTCCTGAGAGGGAGGTAAAAAACCCGAACCTTTCAGTACCAGGCAACATCTCAGCAAACTGTCTGTCAAAGTTCATTTATTATAGTTAACTATTCTCCAACCACCTCTGGTCTGTAGGCTGCTCTGTAAGCAAGATGAATATGAATTGACTGAGGTCCATTATATGGCTATATTCATAGTAACAAGTATAAATATGAGCATCAACCTATACATTGTACAGTAAAATTTCCCAAGTCTTTAAGCCTAGACTGTGTCTGAAGTGAATCACTCACTCTGCCTAAATAAGTAACTAGATTTTAGTCTTTAGAGTCTCTGGGACACTATAGGATCATCTCATGCACTGTTCAGTGATGGAGAATGGAGCTCTTGCTTCTTACTTCTTTCAGACACTAACTGATAGTATCACTAGCTACTAAACAGAGCACCAAAAAAGCCATACTAATTTTACCACATAAACTTATAATCAAGCAATGCAAGGGAAACGACAAAGATGGGTCACCAAAGACAAGCAGAATAAAATAGATTTTAAAAGTCAGTTTTGCAAATGGTTGCCTCCTAAGTTCTCCAACTCTTCTGCACATTCTTTCACTGATTTGGCAGACTGGATATAACAACTGCTCATTTAAAAAAGAGCTATGCTGTTTGTACTGCTTTTTAACATTCTGTCTGCAAACTCATTTCACATACTATTATTATTTTTGATCAGTCTTTGTCAGTTGGACATCACCAGGATTAATACTAATATATATTCTTTATTTATGTTTGACACCCATATATCAAATTGTAAATGTTGAAAATGTAAGACCTAGATGAAATTATGTGGTTGACTCCATGCTTGCAAGAAATTGCTACTGCTTTTTAAAATATTATCAAATAATAGACAATTCTAAGAAAAATACTACGTAGCTCCACCTTAATCCTGTATCTTGATTCATTATTGTTATTGCACCAATAACGAAATAAACTCTTTAGGGACAAAACCATGACTCTATTGGATTTTGTGAATTGATATTTTAGTCCTCACCAAAGAAGCACCAATTCTACATTAACATGCTAAACTCTGTAACTTTCCTTTTCCTGTCATCAACAGCAGGCAAGCATTTTGCAGTGCCAGCTGGGTAAAAAGAAGTTTGCAGGCAGCAACATTTCAAGTTAGATACTGAGGGTGCTTTTGTGCAGAAAACATTATTCAAAAACTTATGGATAAATCAGTGCTGCATTTTAACAGAGTGCAAACCAGCAGTGACCAGCTGAAGATTTAATTCAGTTGCTGAGGAATGAACTGGAAAGATTTTTGGTTTTCTTTAGGAACAAAACTCAGCATAAACAGATAATAACGTTTTTGAAGGATGCCTGGATAAAAGGTTTCTTATAAGTTTTTTACAAATATCCTTTTTTCTGATGGTTCAATGGATCAAAGACAATCAAGTTAATAATCATAACTTTGACACACCATGTGTAGCTTCCTCATTCCCTCTTTATAAATAAAGATCTACAAAATACAAAACATAGCTAAAACTTCTTAATAATATGTCTTTACTCTTACCACACCCTTGTATCTGGGTTTTTCTGTGGACTTTAAAAGCCTTCTGTGTATCAAGGAACCTAAGACTTTGCCAGACTCGTTCAGCCCATCTCTCTAATAGTTACAACCACTATTATAATGGATAGACAATGAATTAAAATATTGCTGATTTGGCCCAATACAGCATAAACAAAGTAATGAGCTCCTGTGATAAGAGCTGAACCTGATCAGTGATCTTAGGTTAGAAAGCTCCTAAGAAGCTTTCCTAAGCAGCTTTTGAATGGGTTGGCACATCAGTAGCAAACAGCTCCAGTGTCCTATCCAAGAGGTTTAACATCTGAGCCTTGATGCCTATTTCATTACATTGATAAATGCCTAATTGTTGCTACATTCATACACAATGTCTGCATTACCAGCATTTAACTTATTACACTTGGAAATTCTATGAGATACTTGGAATATGGAAGGTATTTTCCTGTCCTATGGTATCTACAAGGATATTTATGTGGCCTGCATGATGGGCAGTCTCACAAATACTGATGGATTTAGCCTCAGAGCACCCTCAGGAGGGACTCAAGGACGTTACCGCTTTTTTAATGACAAGTACCAAGCAAAGTGAATAGTTAGATGAATGCTGGAAGGTTCACTAGAAAGGATTTAAAAAGTGACTGACCTGCTCAGCACTAACCAGCGACACCCATCCCCAGCCCCTTGTGGTGCAGGATGAAGTCGGTTTGTGACTAAACCCTCTAATCCTCCAAATCAGCCTGAGACACCAGATCTAACTGTCAACAGCAGAGGCCAAACAGGGCCATCAGAGTTGAGTGCAAACAACTGCTGCTTGGTATGGGATACTCACAGAGAACTACACTTGAAAGCTATAGTTCACACCAAGCATGCATGTGCAGCTCAGACACCAGATGGTGTCAGAGCACCACGACATTTATTGCTGAGTAGGGGTAATGCACCTATGTCTGAGACAGAGGTAAGGACTGAATTTGTATCCTAGCTCAATGATATCTACAGCAGGCCTACCTTCTGTGTATAAAGAAAAGGAATATTTCAGCAGAGGATGAGCTGAATTATCTGCTACATCCAGTTTAAACTTCAAGATGTTCAATGGCAGCCAACTCCAACTCATGTTTCAGCTAATGCCTGTGGAAAAAGCCACCTACAGGTCCCAGCAGGTTAATCACAGGGTCCCAAAGGATGTAGGCATTAGCTCCTTTCCCATTTAAATGCAGTCTGAATTGGGTATTAACTACCTGCTGTGTTTGGCAGATCTCTTATTCCTAAAATAAATAACTGTACGAAAAGTCATAAACTCTATATTGGACTTTTTCATTTAAAAAAAAAAAAAAAAAATCAAAGTAATGTCAGGATTTTAGCAGCCTCACTTACTGCAGTAAATCTGGCTTCCACAGCTGTTCATGTTGTACTGTGTGCTTCATCCAAGTGTAGCTGCAGTCCAACATTTCCTTCTTAAGGTATCCCTTGCCCAGAGTAAAGCCAAATGAATTCTGGACAGGACTAGCATGCTAGAAATTATGAATGTGCTCTTATTAAAGGAGGTTGCATGTTTTACATTAAATATTCATTCAAATAACAATCCAGCAAAATGTTTGTCAAGATGATAGTTACTTTGGCTAAAAGAGCATATTTTTCCTTCAGTCTCCACCAAAACTCGCTCATATTTATCACATCAAGAATCTAAGGACATTAATGAAGATCTTGCTTTACTCAGCTGAGATCTTTCACTGGTGCCAGATCCTGCTCTCCTGTTTTATAGCTGTACCATTTCAGAAATTGCTTGGTTCTCACTAGGGACAACCCTTTTACAGGTTCCACTGCAGCTCATAAAAGGCAAGAAAGAAAGGGGAAAGGAAAAAAAAAAAAGAAAAAAAGGAAAGAGGAAAGTAGCATTTTCTCCTCCTGCCTGTTAAAAACCTGCCTGTGTTGAGCTGAGACCCACAGAGTGCCTCATAAAGTAGTTTAATTTCAGTGTCATGGCTTTCCATGCAGAACCAAGTTTACTTCCACGCATCCCTGCTGCTGTAACTGCACTTGTTACCACTACTGGCACAGCATGCCCTTCTCTATCCCTCTTTCTTCAGTAACCAGCTCTCTGTGCTGGTATGCTCTCTCAGGCATGTCTCCATTTGTACAAGAATGTCTCTTTCCCTGGCCACAGTTGTCTTCTGTTTTTTTTTTTCCCAACCCTCCTCCAAAGTCTTCCTTTCAATGTTGCCCTCATTCGTGCTGGGGATTCTAAAGGCACTTGTGTTTGGCAGTCATTTGGTGAACAGTCTGTTGCAGGCCCTGACCCTGCAGTGGACTATGCAGGGTTGCAGAGGTCTCCCTTGCCCAGGCAGCTGATGGAGTACACACCAAGATTTGCACATCCTTTAACACGGAGAACAAAATATGCTTATGACACAGTTCATAATTAATTGCTCATGGGGTTTACCAGAAACGATGGACTGTAAATAAATCTGTGTACTCAGTTACAGAGATAACATCTTTGTTTCATACTTCCTCTCTTCTTTTTGTTACTCTCCCATTGTATGGCTAATGCAGGTTTCCAAAGTCTCAGCATCACCCACATGCACATTTATCACTATGTGGTGTCACAGATCAAGTGGTATCACTGTTCACTTTTTTTCCCTGAAGTCAGGGATGTAAACATGGGACAGATGTGCAATGGATATCATGTATATAAAGTCAAGTCATGAAAGAAATGTTTCCCCTAAAAAACAGACAACTTCAGTATTTATTCAGTAGAATTGAGCTGAATTACATACCTTCTCCTGAATCAAAAACAGAGCTAGCAAGGTAGTTAAACTAATAAAGTTAAAGATTAGCAATATTGCCATCATGTGGCTACTATGAGCAAATGCTCAGTCATGATCCTGAATTTATTAAGGACCAGAAAGCAGATCGCATTTGAATTCTGTTGTTAAAACTAAGAGGCAATATTTAAATTTGCTTGTTACTCTTATAAAATATAATTATCTCTTTGTTACAGTAATGGTTTATGTAGCAAGAATATGTGTACAATAGATAAGGTTATATTACCCCTTCCACGGTGAGTCTTATTGTCATGAATTTATGGTTCATATTTAAGAGTTCCAAAATTAATGCTGAGTTATCCAGCCAGAAACTATGTACATGAAAATCACCTCTTACTGGAGAAAGCACGAAGGGAACAAAAATAAGTGGCTAGTTTGGACATCTTTCATATTTGAAATGGCTTTTAAATAAAGTTTTATGTTCAAATCTCTGAATTACTTTACTCTTTGTGTAACATCTAACAAAAAAAGGAAGTCAAATCCTGTCACATGCTAAGGTATCTCAACTTCTGGAAGGAATTAATATAAAAATATGACTTAGATTTGCAATTTTTGCAGGAATAGAAAGCGGGAATACACTTTACAATACTCGTAAGTTGTTGCAAACCTCCAGTACCATTTTGAAAATTGCTTCCCTATTTCAGGGAATCTATGAGTGAAATAAAAAAACCCAGTGTATTTACTACCAGCATCTACTCTAGCAACTAATTTGCTAGCCATTTGGAAGTTACTCCAATTTTTTTGGTTGAAGAACACTACGTATGTACAAAGTGCAATTGTTTTAGACACATACACACTTTAACACTACAGAGCATTCACCATTCCAAGAGATATATTGTAATAACTCATCTTCCTTACTGTACTGGGTAGTCTAAATGACACGCATTGGATCTAGACAAAATATTGCAGCAGAAGGCTGTTTTGTGTTATTGCTGCATATGCAAGCAAGAAACACTGATTTAGCTTTTTGCTGGCTCCAAACATCACCTTCTTGTAATAATCAATCATATGGCAGAGATGTAGCATTTCTGTGGGGTCAAAGCTCAAATTTAAAATACTAGAGCATGCAGCCAACATATTATCTCTCTTCTACTTGCAGAGTAAATCCATACCTTCTTTCCTGCCCCACTATTTATTTGTAAGTATATCCAGCTGGTGCAACCCCTCTGGTGCCAGGAAAAGGGAAAACAAAAACATCCAAGAGGCTCCTGCAGCT
This sequence comes from Megaceryle torquata, assembly GCA_024611175.1. Classification (NCBI taxonomy): domain Eukaryota; kingdom Metazoa; phylum Chordata; class Aves; order Coraciiformes; family Cerylidae; genus Megaceryle; species Megaceryle torquata. Next base: position 23,977 of record JANIJG010003126.1, on the reverse strand, counting down.
CCTGGTATGCAGGAGGCAGCACTCAGTGATTTAGGTCAAACTACAATTTCAAACTAGTTAGGTTAAACAGGCTAAGATCACACAGATAGCCACAGCCATTCCTGTTTCAATCTGGCCTATTTCCGTTTGCCTTAGCAAGCAACATTTAAGAATTCCTCATTTCAGCTTTGCTGAAATCAAAACAAAAATATCTGCCTAGCTTATTTATTCACTTTTGCTGGCCAAGTACACAGGAGAAGTTTATACTGAGACAAAGCCTGCCATTATTTATCATCACCATTGTTGTGCCTAGGAATCACACCATGCAAGGGAAGAATCTACAGGAGAATGTTAGAGAAGTAAGGCCCTTCAAAATTAAGCTTTGCTGGGTAATGTAACTCACAGCAAGTAAAACATTTTAAATGGAAAATGTTAAAGAAGGACATCCACATACTAGGCAAGAGTGTGTATGCATGCGTATGTGTACTTGATGCATAGAATGAACCTAACATCTCTACAGACAAACAGTTTTAAATAATTGAAGAGTACAAAGAAACACTGAACACAGAGACTGTGGGGAGTGAAGACATACACTGATCATCTCATACAGAAAAGATACCAACAGCTCCCCTGTTAAAAGACAAAAACAGGTTCTTCTTTCAAGAACACCAGGATCAGGTTTTCACAGTCCCTGGACAAGCCCCGATTTATGACCAGTTTCCAGACAGAAAGAAATCTGTGAACCTTTTTAATTATTCATGCTCTAAGAGGCAAACCCTCTCGGGTTGCAGGCCAAGAGGCCTCGGGGCCATGGCTTTCTGGGGCTTTCAGTTGAGGGAATAAGCAGCCAGATTCTCAGCAATATCACTTGGCTGAAAGTGGCTGTCAGGCTCAAGAAAAACAGCAGTGTACACTGGTTTGGCACACATGAAAGGGAACCGGCAGGGGAAAAGCTTCAACTGCTCCCCATTTGCACATTCCAGATCTTCTGCTGGTGTTTGAGCACCTGCAGCCCAGGCCTGGAGCAGGACCTCAGGTGGCAGGGCAGGCAGGGATAGGCCACACTGGCAGGAGGCTCAACCTGTTGTGGAAAGATTATTAGACCTCATGGAAGATCTTCTCATGCATGGAAGGGGAAGGAGGGCAGAAAGAGCAGTGGTAGAGAAAAGACCACTTGGTTTACTGAGCATCTAGGTCTGGGAAGCCTTAGTACCTACAATCTGTCTCTCAGCAACAAGCAGCTCTGCCAGCTCTCCCAAAAACCAGCACTAAGAAAATGGCAGTGCCCCAAAACCTGTCATGTGAGGAAGAACAGACCTGTTGTGTGGGGGTCTAGGCTAGTCAGGGAGAATAATTGGTAACAAATGTGGGGATTTTGCTTCAGAGTTTATTGGCAGTGTAAGTCCTGCTAAGCGAGGGTTGAAAGATCTCCTGAGCAGGTCTCCCTGGAACAAAGCAGGGATCAGGCAAAAATACCTGGTGAATGTAGTACTGTCTAGTAACTTCAGTGCTCTGCCTGGTAGACTTTTCTCAATACCAAAATTCAAGTCAATCTCTCCGTTAAGACTGCCAGGACCTTTAGCTGGTTCTCCCACAGCCAGAGGTTCTGCTGGATGTGTTTCCAACAAGTCTCCCATACTCCTGCAACCTGAAGTTATGTGTAATCTCAGCCTGGGATGCTGGCTCATCAAAGGTCAATTGCTTGGAAAGTCTGCAGTGCCACCTTCCACCAGAAAACCCTTCAGACTTGCCTGATATGCTGATGCTGAGTGGAATAGGAGAAGCTGTGCTCTGTTTCACAGCTGGCAGCACAGAGGATTAGAGTCAGTCTGTTCTGTTTTCCTCCTGGAACAACTCTTTCATATAGAAGCCTACTCTCAAGTTTTCTTCTTCACCAAGTGGAAAGGAAACATAAATAATTCCTTTTTAGAAAAATATCCTGGTTTGAGCTAGAACAGAATGAATTCTGTTCAGTGGGTTTACTTTTCATCTAAGTCTCTTCTAAGGGACTACACTTTCTGAAGTTAACAGCATATTTTTGCAGTCTCTGTTTCTAGAAGTGATAGCACTTGATGTTTATAGTTACTATTAAGGATTGGTGTGCAGGAAGGCTCTTGCTTATGCATCTTCCTATAGAAAACAAGGTCACTGCTAATCTCATGTACCACACTGGGGAGTTGTGAAGTAAAAGGTCACACTTGCAGAGAGGAACAGAGAGGACAGGTGACCCAATTCTGACCAGTGAGGTATTCCATCCCATATATCTCATAACCAGTATAAAGATGAGGGATCTTTTTGAGGATGAAGCTCTCTTCTGCAATGGCCAGTGTCTGAAGATGACTCTGCCCATTCTGCTTTCAATCCTAATCCATGCATTCCTGAATCCAGTTCTCAAATCCAGCTCCTGAATCCAGTTTCTACCTGCTGTAGAGTCCAGTTTGGGACTTCTTAAGTGCCTGCCCTGAATCATCAGTGCTGACAGTGGTGTAATTGCCATCTGAGTGTGTGTGGGATGGTGTTGAAGTTAATAATGGTTTTGTATATATTTGTGTATATTTCATAGTTACTATTTTCATTAAAGCTGGTTTAGATTCCTTTTCCAATATGTAAGTCTCTCTCCTTTATTCCCTTTCTCTTCCCCTTTGGGAAGTGAGAGGGGTTAATGGAGAGCATCTGCCATTTGTCTAGTAGCCAACACAGCCCTAACCCTTGACAAAAGAAAAGCCCAGACAATAAAGAGATACAAAGATGATGAGAAATGTCTTTAAGCAGACTTAAGTTTGGCGTAAAGGCGAGTTTCTGCTTAGTTTGCTTAGTTTTGGGGAATGCTGTCACCTGCTGGCAGGACACTGCAAAGCTAAGAGTTTTGTGGCAAGAAAAGTGCCTTCCCACTCCAGAGGAAAAAACCCAAAGCAATAATACAACTATCGCCCAACCTGGAAATCCGGGTGCCCTTGAGTAAGAATGATTATCAGCATGCTGACAGTTCTGCACAGGAACTCACAATGATACCAAACTCCCTCCTTGCAACCTACCACTCATCAGGCTTTCTGCACTCTTGGCTTCCCATCCACTTATTTTTCCAAATGCCAGTTTCTTCTCCTTTAGTTAGCAACCCTCAAATATCTCTCTGTATCCCTGCTCAAACAACCTAATCCATAGCTGTGACTTTCCTCTCCCCGTCATCTCCATTTCTACGTACACCCTGCTTCTCCTTTTCAACAACTAAGGCCCTTTCCCACCTCTTTTGTGGCAAAATCAGGAGGTACCACTGGGTAGGAGCACTGTCTCACATCTGCCTGACCAGGATTTCCTTTTTGGACTTGTAGCTCACAAAGAACACAGATTTAGGACTGACACAAATGTCTCGCTGCGTGTTGTTCCCTCATCCCAGGGAAATGTAGAGGGATGAGTCCAGATGGTAGCCTCAATGCCCCAATGGACATTTCCACTTTGTCCAAACAGGAGCTTAAAGTTAGGAAAAGGTACTGATGGCGTTCCTCATCTGTCAAACAAGACTTGAAGTGGCACATCTCCTGTATTTGCCCAGACATACTTGCGTATTAGTAAAAATCATGAAGCAGAAAAGAGATTCTGTTTGTGAGAGATATTCATTGATTTACAAGGTTAGTTAGAAGTGGACCAGTAAAACAACCACTGTTTCTGTATAATTCTTTATATTGAAAAGCTGTACCTTCTGCATGTAGGAGCTTTAAGACACTGACAAAACAGTACTGCTCAACACTTCAGTCTGCAGCTGCAGAACCATAGTTTAGTTTGGAAGTGACCTTTAAAGATCATCTAGTCCAACACCCCCCACCCACAAGCTCCTAGTACTTCTGAAAATCGGGCCCTTGTATGCTGTGTTTGGGAATGACCTCCCTCCAGTTTCCTATGTGCTTTTAATACCAATTTGTATACATAAATTCCACAGTGAAGTTTGTTATTGCCATGTGGCAATGATCTACAGCTTTTGAACTGCAACAGAAAAATCATTTATAGTAGCATGAAGAGGAGTGTGTGCAGCAGAGAGGTTTCATCTATCAAATCCTGTTATCATGTAACTTATGATACTATGCACCATCATGTAACTCCAGTCTGCCTTTTTTTCATGATCCTGCAACTGCTATAGTAGAAAATACACACACAATGTAGGTATATGTTAACCATTTTTTCCTTCATAAGGAATGAAGCTTATGTAAACATAGAGAATGGGCTATAGCAGAAAACACACAGAGTGTAGTTATTTGTTAAGTGGTTTTTTCTTTTATTAGAAATGAAGCTTATGTAAACATAGACAATAGGCATACACAATGCAGACATTCTGTTTTGAACCCACATGCAAATATCAACCACATTTTGACAAAAAGGCAGAGGTTAAATAATTACAAGATGCATTAATGTAAGTAGCTAGAAAAAAAAAAAAAAAACCAAACAAACTAACACCATCAGCACAGGAGCATGATATCTAGCAGTCTAAAAATTAACCATTATTACACACCAGAAAGTTTTTTCCAGGAGCAAGACAATCATGAATCCCCCCATCATCTAAAAGGCTAAAAAATCTATTGGAACCCCCTAGTGCAATTAGTGTAATTATATATTAATACAAAACGAGGCCTCACTAGTTCAGTGGTTCACAGAAGTATTTGGTTTTTAAGGCAATATGTCCACATATGTTTTTGTTGAGGAGCAAGAAATCCTCCTGATTTTAACTCACAGTTAATCAGCAGTGGATAGGACCCAACTGACTGAGCAGCACTAGCCTGACACATGGTGGAAGCAGCAAGAAGTGCCTTTCTAGGTCATAAAAAATGACACACAAGTAAGGAGTAGTATGGCTTCTTGATCTTGTACACAGAACACATGTCATGTGATGACTGCTTGAATATTGCCCTTACACCTGTCACCCTCCATGGCCACTCTCTCCTAGGCTTCAGCAGCTTTGGTGACTGCCCCTATATTTTGCATTTCTTTTTAAGGGGCTGGAAGACAAGTAACATGTCAGTGCAACCTTTTAAAACAGATTAGGACAGGTAGGATTGTATTGCTATATGGACACATATGATTAACTGATTTTTTATTTATCGGTGGGGCTTGGAATCATTCTTTTCTTTTATGCCAGCTCTGACCCACAGTAGTAGGTGCTAGCACAGGTGGTGGTGGTAGCACGTCCTGGATGTTGAAATCCTTTGTGTACCAGTAGTGATCTGTGTATCACAACTTGGTATCTCATGGCAAGACAACTGACAGCTGGCTGAAGTGTATACTAATCAGATAGTCCATATACCTTCCCGATCCCTCCCATTATCTCTTCAAAGAGCTTCCCAACACAAATGATGCTTAAAAAAATTCTTCAAAAATTTGGAGCTACATGTGACATTGCAGGTTTAACATTTTACATCTCCCAACAGAGAAATGCTATCATGGTATGGACTTAACTTTCCTTAGTCAATTATAAAATATGATTCATATGAAAGCAAATGCCTGTCTTAGAGCTTGCAGATACAATAGAAACCATTTATTTGGTAATAAGGTACATCTGTAATATAGATTCACCTACAGCTTGTTTTCAAAAAGAAAAATATGGTTTTTTCTTCCTTCTTGCTGCCAGTAGCACTTCTTCCCCATGGCTCCAGGACAAATCCTGTTGGGAGAGTGACATTCAGTGGTCGCTCTTCACTTTGTTGTCACACAGAAGCCTTATGAATCGTGCCTCTTCTGCCTGGGCTTTTTTGGCCCTTCATTGAACTTATGAAAAAAGGCATATGGTTTAAGATAATGAATGTACCATTCTTCTGACATGGAAAAAATATTACATGTGCATGCAGACAGATGCTTAAATAAGAAAGTGTGTAGAACAGGGACATAAAGATGACCTTTTAAAAGATCTGCTATCAAGCCAGAGAAGTATATGCAAGACATGCAAAAAAACCACTCTGAAAAGATGAAAAGGATCACTTCCAAGTCTCCAAGATCATGTAGGCATTTACACTATCAGACAACACAGGAGATTCCCCACCTTTCATTACACTTCATGCACCTATGCAAAATACATGAGATTTTGAGGAAGATGGGTAGTGGCACATGAAGACCACATATCTCAATGGACTTCCACAACTAGTGACTTCTCCATTAAAATGTTAGATCACTTGCTCATTCAAGCTGTGCCAAACTGGAAATGGCAACATTCACAGCATTGCGCAGCATCACAGAAGAGGTGAGGTTGGATGGGACCTCTAGAGGTCATCTGATCCAACCCCCCTGGTCAATCAGTTTCCTCTGCCAGCCTAGAGCCAGGGGAAATGACTTTGTGAATGTTTTGTTGTTGTTGTTGATTTTTGTTTTTTTGTTTTCCAGGGGACTGGCAGGTGGGACACTAACACACACTAGTACCAAATGTGCTGATGGGAGCAGGGCTTTGACCCCTCACATGAAGTGTTCCATGGTTCTCCAAGTTTAACAGTAATTTGCTGCCTCTTACAGAAGTTAATTCTATGACTTCAGCTCCCTCTTCTTACTGCCATGAGGTTGCAAGATGTAGATAGGGCATTTTTCCATAATACTCTCATCAAGATAGATCAAGAAGGATAGTAGTTCTTACAGCATTTAAGATCCTTACAGAAGGCACTGAGCAAAATGTGACCTAAGATGATGACACTTACACCACGCTCACAGCTGGAATATGAACTCAGGGTCCACCTGAAGTGCAAACAATTCGGCTGGCCAAATAAAAATAACATGCAAGTCAAATCTGGACTAAAGAACATCCTTGAAATAATTACATCTATGCAACACATCACCTTATGAAGCAGTCAAGAACTGAAATAGCACTGGGCATGTTCTGCCTTGGAGCAGAGCCTAGTGCATAACTGAGAACAAAACATGAGCCTGCTTTCTGTAAACATTTTGAGAATAGTATTCAATGTCTTAAGTATGAATTTTATGTGAGGATGGCCCCTTGAAGACTAAAATAGGGATCACAAAACCCAGGAATGTACAGTTCTGATTGTGTCAGAGATAGTAACTTATTATACTAGTGACAGCATTCATTTATAGAAAAAGGTTAAAAACCTAGTGCCATATAAATTTGTGAAAGTAGCGTGTAAGTAAGGGAATCAACAAAGAAGCAGCAAATAAATAGTAGCAAGAGACAACTACAATTGAAGGGGAGAAACATTCCTATTAGGGAAGACAAAATATCAGTTGGAACTTTCTGACAGATACTACGTGAAGATAGTCTCCAAACGACAGCAGTGAAAGCCATGGTAACTTTACAGCTCTGCTTAGACTGTAGGGCAGAGCAAAAACAACCTGAGCAACCATATTAACAAACGTGGATGTCACCTGAGTGGTATAAAGATCAATAACCTGGCAATTAATTGCATCTGAAAACTGAAGACCACAGATATGCCAATAATACTAAAATAACAACCTACTAGTTTTTAACAGAAAGAGTAGTTTACATTGAAATACACTGCAAAAAACCAACAACAACTGACCAAAAAAAACCCCAAACCAGCAAACAAAAAAAATGAAAAAAACCCACCATGGTGCTGTACTAAATGCATCACTGTCCTGCAAAAAGATGAAACACCAATATTCTTATAGCTCAAACTGGACAAAACATAAAATAGCAAGTCCAGCAGTGCCTATTATTTGCAAATATCTGCTTCAGCTGTTTTCAATTCGGGTATCGCTGCAAACGTTAATTTAGATACTTCTATAAACTTCGGGGAAAAAACAGCTTTAGATATGGCTCTGCTTGGTAACTAAGTCTTTATATTCCTTACTACAAGAAAATCCAAGTTTGAATAAGTCTAATAATGTTCCATCATCTAATAAACCTCATCTGAGTGGTTGAAAGCAAAGATACAGTTAGTTTCCTACAAGTCTTTGCTTATTAAAGTCTGATGAAATGGAATTGTAGGCAATGTACTTCATCTGCCTGAAGCACTGACATAGGTATCTGTTAACTTCCTCCTCCTCAAAGTTTTATGAGTCACTTCTGAAACTTTTGTATTTCTGTTTTTCTGAAGTATTAGTCCACTTTCTTAGAAGGTGACACAAAACAAAGTAAACACCACATTTTAAAAACAACCAAATCTAGGGAAGAGTAAAAAGTCAAAGAGCATTAATATGAAATGCAGCTTTCCCCCCCGTGTGTTCTGGAGCTTCAAATGATAGAATAGCCTAAATCATGAGAGAAAATTCTGTTTAGAACTTCCATGTGCTATTATCTGCTAAAATGACTATTCATATTTTAAGAATTTTCCTAGTTTTTAAAATCGAGTCCATGATACCAAGCAAAATGAAGTGGACAAGCTCAGAATACTGTGGCTGAGCCTCCTACTTCTGAGACTAAGTCTGCACGCCATAGTAAATCCACTGTAGTAGTTTTCAAATATTTTGGTCTCATTGTTTTCAATCTGCAGGTCTTAGTACAATTACTAATGTTAAATGCTTAGTGCAAGTATTAAATGCTAAAATTAAAACAACTTCCAGAAGTTTAACATACACTGGATTTATATCATACTTTATTGGCTAAAGAAGTTAAGATTTAGGGAAGAAAAAAAAAAAGAAAAAAAAAAAAGGGAAACTTCTGAAGTATATACTCAAATCCTGCTGTCTTAGAAAATCTCATATCTATATTTTGCTTTTAATACAGAAACTGAATGATTAAAACTTTTTTCAGCTGTTTAATGCTTTTTATCAGGTCTTCAGAGGGTTTCTTCCTTTTGCTTTCCTGTTTCTTGCAGCTGCAACTTCTGATTTATGTTTCAGCCCTATCAGTCATGTTGTATGCTGCTGCATTCACAGAAAGTGAACATCAGCTTCCATTCCACGTGTACTGAAGAGCATAAGTTATTTTGCACACTCCTAAACATACAAACAGAGATGCTTGAATGAAAGGGTTTGGGATTGTTTTTTTTTGTTGTTGGGTTTTTTTGTTGTTGTTTTTTGGTTGGGTTTTTGTTTTTTTTTTTTTGGTCATAAACCACATCAATTCATTATGAATGCATTTAAGTCCTTAGAAATTCTATCCTTTTGCCAGACCGGTTACTGGAAGACATAACAGTTTATAAACATCAACTTAGGGACTTTGATTGAGACTCTTAGGTTGCTGTATGGCTTTTCAATACCCAAATTTCCCTGATTTCCTTAAGCTGTGGCATTTCTTGAAGAATGCTGTCTTCAAGAAGTAGAAACACACTTAGAAGTCACTTCCCAACTATTTCTTCTTCTGAAAAGCTACATTTCTGAAACCTGTGTCTTCTATTGCCAGTTTCCTTCTTCACAGCACTATGTCAAATAGGCTTAACGAGGAAGCAAGGATTTAACAGTTGCAAGAAGAAATCCACTCTCAGAGTGAAATGCACTCCAGTGAAGAGTCTACTAAAATGATAGCCTTTATTTGTTCCAACTGCAGCTGATTTAATCTTCAGCAGATGTAGAAAGAGACATTTCTTCAGTTCTAGGACGTTTTGATGCTGGAGGATTTTGAAGACTGTCATCAGATGGTAATGGCCTCTCTGAAACCGGCAGATAAGAAAAATCATTTAAGCTAAATAAATCCAGATCAAGGAAGTAAATTGTTTGCTGAGTTCACAAACAATTCATCACTCACCAACTAAACCCAACCCTTGTTTGAGAGAGTCCAGCATCAGAAAACAATGATGTGTTCAAGTACAAGTGTCTTTAAACCTACCTGTAGGACCTGTAAAATATTACATCCAAGTGAATTTACTCCTCTTAGTTTCAGTGTCAGCTAATGCACATTACATTACTATAAAAACTTAGTAACACATTGTCACATAAGTAGCTGCCCAAGGATGAACACATTTTATATTGTCAAAAAAAGTGCGTTTCAAACACATGAAGACAATGAAGACGCTTTAGAATTTGCAGCTAGGTTTAGGTTTGTGCTTGTGTTACAAGCTTATAGCTTATAACAGAAGTCTATAATAGAAAGGATTGACAAGACTTTGCTGGATATTAATAGCCACAAAAGCTTACCATGTTCCTGTTCTGAGGAAGGAGATAAAGGAACTGTATCTGTATATGCAGACGTTGGTGTACCTGGCTTCAGTGTAATCAAATTTATTCTCCTTTAAAAGAGCAGAAACAGTTCAATTACTTTAAAGCCATCATTTCCACAAACAGATTAAATAGGATTTACTTCATATACAATCAATTACATTTAAATGTAGTTAAGGTATATTTTACCTTGCATTTTTTCTTCTGTTTTATGTTGAATAGAGCATTTTTTACAAGAACTTTAAATACCACTAGTGATCTTTTCTGCTAGAAAGTACTTTTGCATATGTTACTATACTTGATACTCAGTTTCGGAGCACAGTAATTTTAAAATATTTGACCAAGATAAGACTGGCTGCACTTATTATTCCCTAGCCCTGTCCATGTTGACACTTCAGAATCATAAAACTTTAGGAAATTCTATTGCCCACTGAAGTCCACTAACAATTACTGCAAATCTATCTTCTTTTGCTAAACCTCTTTTGAATGGCACTTAAAAATTAAGCACAAAAGCAGCAGTGGTTGAACCACGAAAATACCCCAGTCTTACAAGTAGCACCATACATGCACTAAAAGATCACACTCATGGCATAATCAGTTGATAGGATTAAATGTAGTTTCTCTCTCTCTCTCTTTCAAAAATAAAGAGTAATTAGCTCCATCAGGCACCACCCCCCGCCCCCAGCAACAGTCACTTGCAACTACCTACAACTCTTCGACTTGTTAGTTCCAGTACAGATGAATATTGGTGTGTAGAAAGCCATCACATCCAAGATTTTTCTTTGTGGTTGTTGATGAAATCCACTATCCTGCTTTCTCAATTCACCACTTCCTCCCTAGCCACCTACCAATTAAAACATTCCTATGAGAAGTTATAGCAACGTCCTTTCATTCTAATATAGCCTTGTTTTGATGACAAGGTCTAAATCTCTAATTGCACACCAGCTCAGTATCTCATATTGCAGGCTGCCTGACAATCAATACATGGATTACAGGCAAGTTCTAAAAACCTACATGTTCACCTTAGGAAATAAGCTTAATTAATGCATTAAGCCCCAGACCTGTGACTGTGGACAGAGGGCCAGTCTAGACTTGCACTCTTACTAAAATATTTCTTGTCAGAATGGTCTTTAAATAGTTCTTGTCAGCTGAAGGCTTCAGGTACCATCTTTGTACAGAAAATAGGACCTGAAGACAGACACCGTTGCAGACATATGTGCAGGATGTATGGTCATGTTAACTTTGCCTCACATTTCAGGCAGAAATATAAAAGCTGTACATTTAGGATTCAGAAGGCATTCTGACCTTTCAGTTGCAGTACAACTGTGACAAAAAGTTCCATGTCAAGACAGCTACCAAGACACAGGGCTTGTAACTTATGTCTAAACTTCAATCTTCCCATGTATAGCACAAACACAGCTTGTCTTGGCCTTCATATTCCTGTCTGTAAATGGCAATATAAGTCTCACCTTGGTGTCTTGCTCCATGCTTGTAACGTGTTGAGAGTAATCCTCCTGGGCTGGTTTACTTTAGTGGTCTGGTTGGCGGGCTGGCTGATTTTCCTCTCATCTGAGGATAAGACTGGAATGTTCTTTATGCTGACAGGTGTGGAAGCCAAGTCCTTACTGACAGCTGTGGGTGTTCTAAGTTGAAGAGTGGAAGTGCTGGTATCAGTGACCCTGCTTGAAGGAGTCCCCTCTGTCAGCCTAGAGCCTGGGGAAATGACTTTGTGAGACTGGATCTTTTTCACTTTCTTCTCTGTTGCACCAGAAGTCCTGACATTTATCTGTGGCTTCTCCTTCAGTGGTATTCCCAGTTCATCCTTCTCAAAGGTAACAAATGAACAGTATCCATCCGTGGAAGAAATAGCGAGAAATGCTCCGTCGCTGGACCTATTTGTGAGGAGGTTTTTTCCCATTAAGAGAATGGGAATGTCAGAACTTTCCTTCAATACTTGAATCCCACCCCCCCAGTCCATAACACATTCCATACCTGTCTTTTTCTCTGCCCTTCCCCAAATACATGTAAACACCTAAATAAAACAGCAGTTGAGTGAAAAATATCAAATTCAAATGAACAAAAAGATCTTTAATACTGGCCTTTGCATCTGATTTCTCCCTCTTCTGTCATCTGTGATAACCTGTAATATGCTACTGCCAGCATCTGCATGCCTTTGAGCAGGCACAAAGTATGGTTCAATTGCAGTTACGTAAATCTCCAGCCACAGTTTCTGAAATATTGCTGAATCCTCCTCATTCAAACCAGAAAAGCAGTTCAAGCTCTTTGCCTGTGCTCCTCATGCACAGTAGAGGCAGTGCTTAGAATCATCAAGGTTCTCACCTGCATGGGCTCTTTGTCCTCCTTTGTTCAAGTAATGTCTATCTATCACTAATTAAAACCACTTGATTTTTCTATTTTCTTCCACTCCTGCCCTCCTGACACGCATGGTTTTCACAGTGTCTGAGCATCAATTATAATTCTGAAAAAGAGGTGCTTGCACCTCCCAACCAGTAACAATAATTCTATGGTTTACAGGGTAAAAAAAGAAGTGGCTTGCTGTTCAGGCACTGTGATGACAGTGACCACACACGTGTCATAAATGAAACATAAAGTTAAATATAAGAAGTTGTGCAGAACTTCAGCATGTAAAAAGGGCCTTTCTCCATCACAACAAAACTTAAGAATTACCTACCATGAAATGTCACTCAGGGTGTGATAATGTATGTTAGAAACATAGCCAAAGGGGAAGGACTGCTCAGTGTCATAAAAAAGCACAGAATCTTCTGCAGCAACAGCGAACACCAATCGATAGGGCAGATTAAACAGAGCAGGATACAATTTCTGGCTGATTTCATCTAGAATGCAAAGAAATGAGGACACTGAGAACTCCCTCTTGCATTCAATTACAAGGTAGTAACTGCACTAGCTTAGTCACAGATCTTAAATAAAGATTTCATTATCAATGTCAGGGTAATGGCTAAGAAGATAGCACTTCTATAAAATGCAAAGTTTAATATTTCTATTGCCTGAAATTTACCCTCTATTGTCTTAGCTGAAGAGAGAGGGAAATTGGCAGAAGCTATGCCCATTTAGATTGTTATTATTTGGGTTTGTAAAGTTTGTCATGTATTTCCCAGATTAGATTTTTCAGCCTATTTAACTTTAGTATTAAAGTCCAAACAAAACCACCTTAGGATATAGAGTAAATCAAGGTCATGAAAAATTTATATCACCACATTGTATTCTGTATGACTCAGTTAAAACAACAGATTTAGCTCTATTTGTGTTATCCTGGGTTCAGCTCCTAGCTAGTCTTTTCGCTGCAGCACGGTAGTTCTTTCTACGTGGAAGTTCTTTCCACTGGAAGTTGAGTGTTACCTAGCTACTTTCAGAAATTCCTAGTATACAGAACCACTGTTCAGGTCTCTGATGATTATGGAAGCTATGCACTAAACCAGACAGGCCATTCACATGACCATGATGTATGATACTCACATCTATAGAAATCTAGACTACCATAGATTTTCACTTTTCTAGGTGTACGTTGCAGAAACTAAACACTCCATTTAGAGGAGCTACAGAGGCCAACAGCAGTCACACCTCTCTTTATTTTGCAACATACTGTTACAATGGATCTAAAGTTTATGATGAAAATACAAACCACAACAACAGGTAATCTCTAAATCCTGTAAGGAATACTACAAACTGACCCTCTAAAGAAAGGAGTGAAGCTCTGCTCTTTCAACGGTTAGAATCAGTCTTGTCAAAATACAAACACTCCAGCACCCACTGGGTTCACAATAAGCCTGGATTTCAGTCTTCAGGGAAGTTCTCGTGCAACTTCATACAGTCCTTTTCCCACTTCAGAACTCCTGTTCTGGGCAGTAACACCAGCACTGCTTCAGGTTTAGCTTCCTTGAATAAACATCAATCGTTGCTGCAAACTACACCAACTCTCTGGTGTGTGTGGGTAGTTGAGACTAACAGAAAATATTTCACTGGATCACTCCTTTAGTGCTAAGCCAAGTTACTTACTTTTACTCACACAAAATGGTTAAAAGTTAAAGAAAAATATTAAACAGTGTCTCTGTAGCCTAAGAGGCCAAGTAAGAACATTTATTCCCTACATCAAAAGCTATTTAGAAGGTACTTAAAGTGAATTCAGCATCTTAGAATCCGGAAACAGCTTCTAAGACGTGGTACATACAACACTATCTTAAAGGAATGTTAAAAGGCTAGGGCATAAAGTAGCAAACAGTCAAATTGGCCTTTTCACATATTTGCTGTAAGATCATACTCCCTAAAGGATTTACTGTACCTTTATTAAATGCTCGTTTCAACTCAAAGTAGACTGGGCAGCAGCGAACAGCAAGAGTTGCCTTTCCAGGACATGGCAGGTGACCCACGGGCCTTTTTATAAAGAATCAGTACTTCAGAAAACAGCCTTTTTTTTTTTTTTTTTTTCTTCAATAAAAAGATATTTAGAAGTTATTAAATTCTACCTTTTAAGATTGTTTCTGGAGAAAACATATGTGGTGTTTGTTACATTTTCTCCCGATTCAACACATCCAGCTGCAAAAATAAAGGTTAAAATTATACTCATCAACTCAAAAAAAGCTACTGAGTCCACACTTTATATCCATAAACATTCTACTTCTCAGGAATTAGGCCTGTCCGTTGGGCAAGTGCCCTGCAACCTGAACACAACTTAAAAAGGCATTCCAAATATTTATTTAGTACTGGTTTTGTTTCCCTTATATACTTCCCCCCTCAAAGCTTCTTTTTGGTGTTGCCAGACACCTATAAAAGCGGTGCTTATATGAGCAAACTGATCCCCTCCTTGCAATGTTACTTTTATATGACTGCAGAATATTCTTAGGAAAGGATACAGAGAGACCAGTCAAAAGAAACCACTCGTTATACTTCATTTCTGTTTTAACAGAGCTGTACTGTTGCAATTTACACATCTGAGTTCAGAAAAATGCCATAATTTTTATCACAGAAGAAAGTTGATGTTTTGGACTGCTAGCAGGGAAGTATTGAGGAGTCTTGACATTCTTCAATAGGAAGAACAAGGAATGGCATCATTAAGAAAAATAAGCATCTTCTAGTAGTGTGAAAGTGATCCTGATGCACGTTCAAACTAGAGCTTAACAGACACAATGGAAGTCATAGTACACATTCTCACATACCTGGAGTGAGTAAATAGGAGCCATCAGTAGTAAAACTGAGCCTGCGGAAAAATGACTTCATGCTGTCATCATGAAACATCCGATAACTCCTAGCCTGTAACATTGAAAATATGACTGTATAAAGTGCCATGAATGTGTCAGCTGGAATTCAAGTGAGAGAAAGCATCCACTTGTATAATCCAACCTCATGGAACTTTAAAAATAGAAGAAAAATGTTTTAAAAAAATCACGTCTCCTTCAAATTCAGTTTCTTCTATGCTATAAATTCTTCACAGCTAAGAAAAATAGTCCTTGATCCCTCTTCACCTACTAATCAAAACACTCCAAAAGCAGTCATATTAGACCAAAATCAAAAAACAGTAATAACCTGAAGAACAACATTAGTTAACAGTCAACAGAGAAGACTGCTCCTTAGGCATTTAATTTTAACTCTAGTATTAGAAGTTGAAAGAGAACTTCAAAACACCCTCCCCTCAGGCCTGTTCTTTAGTCTCTATAAAACTTTGTTACAAACGTTTTCATTAAAAAAAAAAAAAGAAAGAAAATTAATAGAAGGAATTAAAAAGGGCTACAGCCACCTCAGAGGTGGTATTTTACTATCACTTAGAAATGTTTAAGGCAAAACAAATCTTTGTTTTCTCTCCCGGGGTTAGAGAGAATTTCCTAAATTTACCCTAATCCTTTTTTTTTTTCTCCCTAAAAATCAGACTACCTTTTGGAAAATTTCAAGCTGCTGACTTCAATACATTATTATGTCATACTCATTAACAAACTTACAGCTACTGACACATGTTTGAACTTTCTCCTATTATTCACAGAATATAAAACCACATATAAACACCCACCACATTCTCCAGCACTATTAGTAGCAGAACAGTGTACCTCTCCTTCAGCTCCTGATCCGGATGGCATCTTGGTAACATTGAATGCCACGCGCTTGGTTTGTGTGTTGTATACGCGCAGGACCCTGTATGGTGGGGAGCACAGTTAGCTATCAACAGCTTCCTTTCACCTCAAGTTTCACACAGTGCTACAGGATCTCACTTCTCAATCAGGACTGACAAATATAGATGACAATCACTCAAGTAATTGTAACTCAGTTCATGACACGCCACCAGGGAAATGTTTTGATGGCTAAAGAGACAATGAATCACTGACAAGTATTTGACTCCATCCATAAGGTTTGTGACATGCCAGCATATGCACTTGTAGAGCAGCGAGAGAATTAGTGGGCAGTGAATGGCCACACTATTCCTACCTGTGCTACAGCAGCCAGTATGTTCCTGTGAAGTGGGAACTTGCCTCAAAGACAATTAGCTACATCTCTATGCTTCAGTTTCCTTAGGAATAAATGAAAACTGGAGTACATCTCTGTACAGAATGTGGAACTGCCCTGACTTCATCTCACTAAAACAGCAGGTAGCCTAAGCAAACCCAACTGCTTGTCCCACCCTGCCCTCCTTTCTGCCAGCTCTAATCTGCACTGAGTTATGTTGGATTGTTAGGCTGGTAGAAAACCAACTTAATACAAAAAACAGACAGGTTTCAGACAATTCAGTCTTCTGAAACAGCTCCACAAAGAATCCTGGATAGAGCTGGGATGAGAAAATACAAGGTGATGCTGTGGCAGACAGCTTGTGACAGGTGTGGAACTACTGGCTCTGCAAGTCACAGAGCCAAGCTGGTCTGCCAGAAGGGGCATGAGGTCTCCCCACACAAGGGCTGGTGTGTGCCCAGTCCTGACAACTGGCCTGGCTCGTGTTAGACCCACGCTGAGCCAATCTTCTTCACTAACCTTGCAAAAAAGCATCTGAAACCTGAGGGGGTGTGAGATTTCCCCTCTTCAGATTCGTTCATGCCCTAGCTCATGAAAGCAAAACTTGTGCATCATTCCGTTACTTGTGTTTCACTGATGTTCACTTTAATAAAAGCACACAACTCCCACATAGCCAATTATCAGAAGACAGAGGCTCATAGTGACCTAGTTGCCATGTAATTAGCATTTTTTGAGCCTATTGCAAATTTTAAATCAAAACTACTTTTCCACTACTACGGCAGCTCTCCTTGCAGTGGGTGCCAGATGACATGCATTTATTAGCCAGCTGCAAACTCCTTCAGAGCAGCACACATGTCCAAAATTGTTTCAGCTCAAAGTTCTGACAAGGGCCAAATTTATGAAGTGTGTGTTTAGCTTTCCCAATGGCATCACTTACAAAACTGTTGGGGATGAAGGGAGCAAGAGGGCAAAGAAAAGATATTGGTGGAAAAAACCATTTTAACTGATTTCTTAACCTGCTTCTACCCTTCTATAAAAAGGTAAGGATGAACTGAATAGCTTATTAACCGCCAGAGAAAGCAGCGCTCTCCTAAGAGGTATTTGGTATCTCTAATGATCAACACCATGAAAAATTACTTCCTGAAGAAAAAATCCTACAGAAGTTTATGTAAGCTTATTTGCTTGTCAGAGAGGACACTCAGACTTCAGGAATCATTTACCATAAGCAAAAGATTAACTGAAGCATCATTTTACTTTCACATCAGCCTTTTTACAGAACAATCTGAATAAAAGTCACATTTACGCAACACACTTGCTTTTAATTCATCCTCAAGAGAGGATACTCAGTCAAAACAATTAGACCAAGAGCTCACCTATCACAACTCAGAGTTGCGAGGTACTGGCCTAGAGGATCCCAGGTTATTCCTTGGACATAACTCTTGTGTTCATTTAATATTGAAACCTTCTGCCCTGAAATTACAAACAGTTTTCAGATTCTAAATTCAATAGTGTTTTAAAACATTTTGCCTTGTTTTATTTCTGAAGTGAAGAAATGTTTCAAAATGTAGATAAATATTATTTTAAAAGTACAAATTGTGAACTTGATGATACCTGATAAGAACTATCAAAAATAGCTGCTTCATTTCTAGAATCTACACAAGCACAATAAATTGTGATACGCCAATTTAAGGCTTGTTCCTTAAAAACTAACAAAAATTAACAGCTTGGCTTAGACACTAAACATGCAAGATGAGTATACTTCAAATAAGGAATATTTAAAAACCCTTGTAATTTAGAAAAATACTTTTCAGGCAAGTCTAGAACACTGTTCAACCATCTAAGTCAATTTGGCTGAATACTCAGGCAGAAATTCCAATGTTAAAACATAACTTACATTGGGGGGCTGTATGAACTCATCTACTCTGCTGAGCAAACACTGAAAAAAAACCCCCATACTACACAACATGCTGACTGATGCTTGCACACGGGCAGCTTTCAAAAACACTTTTACAGCAGTGCTAACTCCCACTGAAATCCATCAAGCTCTTTCCTTTCATGTACCTACAACTTTAACCACAGAGTCTAAATTTTCTGGTAGTGGCTTCTTCCAACTTACTACTTGTCCCTCCGCCTACAAGACACAAACTTCCCTCCATGGCATTAAATGCATGCTAACAGAAAGCAGTGAGAATGGAAAATATTACACAAGTAACATATCATCTTAAGAGGTCATCCAGCTTTTTTTTAGTAACAATTCTAATAGATGTGTCCCTTTAAAATCATTATAAGCAGCCTGAGATGCAGGAGACATTCAGTCACAATGCCTCTACACACACTTACATTCTAAGCACATGAATATTCATTTAAGAGTGCGTGTATTTATGGCCAAGACTTTTGGCAAGGAGTGTATGACAGTTCAGATGGGAGAGACAATAAACACCCAAACCAAGACTACAAAAAAGTCAGCAGCCAAACACGCATATTTTCATGTGTATGTACATCGAAAATTTAGCCTGGATTCTACTTTATTTTTCCTAATTGGACATTAAGTATTAGATCTGTAAGATAAAAGGTTTGTAGAAAGTTAAGTATTTCAACATTAAATTACAACTGAAAGTAATGATTACACTGCTAATAAGAAAACATCAAGCCATTCTAAAGCAACCTAACCTAGCTGATAACCACCAGAACCTCTATAGACGGGCCTTTCTTGGAGAATACAAGCAGTCCCACTGCAGTGGGATGAGAAGGAAGACAAGCGTTTTGCTTAATGAAGCCTAAAATCCTGTTCCATTTTGCAGAACAGAGCTTGCATTCTATACTTGCTTCCCATTTTTTACCTAGGCAGTTTGTTACCTGATACCAGTCAAGTTTTTTTTGTTTGTTGTGGTGTGGGGTGAAGCAAGTACTATACAAGCTGCTTGTGTACAAGTTCGGAGGGAAAAAAATGGGTAAAGTTTATTTCCTGACTACTCCAAGGTGAAGAGGTTATGTATGTGTGAATTTTGCTGGCCTGAGTGTATCTTTATATGCTGGGCTACCTGCCTCACAATCCCAGAAATGACAAATAAAGATGCTTTCAACAATTTTGGTAAATGTCATGAGGCACCAGGACTGAAGATGCAAAGTGATAAATGTAACACTTACCTTTACTGACATCCCACATTATGGCTGTGTTATCTACAGAAGCAGATGCCATGTAATTTCCATCTGAGGTCCAACAAATATCATACACATCTTCTAAATGGCCTCTAGAAGCCAGAAGAGAAGAAACCAATTATTAATTATAAAATTAACAACCATATGTAAACATTATTTTTATGCGTTTTTAGGTTAAAAAAAACAACCAACCAACCAAACAAACAAAAAAACAACAGGCAAATAAAGTATCACTGAAGTAAAATGAACACTGTGACTTTCAGCTTTTAAAGAAAGTCTACACTCAGAAGGTGGTAGAACATTTCAAAAAAATCTCATCCTACTCCTCTCAAAACAAGTCTGCCTTTTCAACAGGTCTTTTTCATAGACAATGAAAACTCCACATTTGAACTAATTTATCAATCTGAACCTAGAAATCTGGAAATGAACATTTCTAGGACTTATACAAACAGAAAATAAAACACTACACCAAAATAATTAGGAACTGTCACTGTTCAAGAAAACTTTCCTGCATATTTATGGGTTTCATCAAAGCAGAACTCATAAATGCATACGCAGCAGAACCACATGAAACACAGAAAATTAAGGTCAATTTAGACAGAGATGAATAAACATTGCAAGATATTAAGAATCACCTAGAGGGGCTCCATCAAAAGCAATTTTTATTGCTTGTCATGTGAAGACTTGCCATACAGTGTGGTAACTTTAATAATTAATACCTACAACACCCAGTTTATGGTGACTGGGTTGCTTTGTTCTCTTCAAGAGATCAAATCCACTGCTCCTCAAGGATCATGGTGGTGCTTCAAGCAATCCCTCTACAACTTCTGAAACTGTTCTAACATAAATCTCAGCAGTTGCAATGAATAAATCAGTTAAGAATAGCAGGGTTACTTATTTTTTGTAAACAAGTGTACGTTCTTTGAAAAGTTAAATACAATAGAAGGATAAATATCAGAGATGACAAATTTTGGAGTGTGCTGCAGTTCTACATACAAGATTGTACCAGATGATAAAAGCTACTGGGGAATCAACAACACTGAACAGAAAGCTCATTAAATATTAAGCTACCTTAAAGTTTTAACAACTGTCCAGTTCTCCTTGTTGAGCTGAGCTTCATCTTCATCCTGAAAAACTAGTGGTTCCAATTCTTTGCTATCGTTCAGCTTCCACAATAAAATAACAGCATCTGTAGAAGAGATCATAGGAAGCTTCTTTCTTTCTCTCTCACTCACTCTTCTGTTAATCAATTACATTTACTTCAACATTACAATTATCTCGCATAAGACACATGAAAAGCAGTTCTCACCATCTCCTCCAGATGCTAGGATCTCACCACTTGGAGAGAAACGCACAACGTTTACTGCTTTGGTATGGCGGGCAAGGTTGGACAAGAATTCCACAATTGCTTTTCCATCTGGCCCTTTTTCCACTTTCCAGATCTAGTTACAAAAGCATTACAGACAGTTTTCAGGAAGATGTTAATATGTATGCACCTCTTCAGTAATCCACCAACTACTCCTTGGGCAGTCATTCTGAACTTACTATCTGAAACTCTGAAAGCTAAAGCTGCACTTGCACTACAAATTTTCCCTCTATGACCTACAGCTGGGTATGGGGTTATGTGGCAAAGTTTTGGTAGCTGAAGAAGGCTTCAGGGTTTGCTTCTGTGAAAAGACCCCAGAAGCTGCCCCCATGATGGACAGAGAAACCTACTCTATTTCACCCTCAGCTCAAAAAAAAAAGGGGAGGCAAATGTGCCACGTTTTTCAGAAGTGCTCTAATGGTGATCCAGAAAATCTCTAACCACTATGTCTACCTTCTGTACAGAGAAGCTGTTAAAGAAAGAAGGAAATTCAATGTATTTCTCTGCAAAGGAAACGGTGTCTCACCTGGCCATTAACTTTTATTTAAAGAGTTGATTAATATTCAGATAAAAAGAACATGGTTGACCCAGTGCACTCAATTTCCAAAAGCCTTCCAGATAGGTCTAAGGCCTTTAGAAAAAGCAAGAGATTATTGAATGATGGGGACAATCCTCACATGCATTATGAATTTAGAAGATAGTAAACAACTGCTCGATTTTGCAGAGGTGAATCCTACAGCCACACCCCTTGGGGGTTATGCTGTTTAACATTTTCATATGTCATTCTCAAAGGGATGAGCAACTGATTTACACAGTTTGCTAGTACCGGCACAAAATTACTTAAGAAAGATGGATCTGAAGCCGAGTGAAAAGGGATGCAAAAAGACCTCATACTGCTGACTATTTATAAAATAGCAGGTAAAATTCAACTTTGATAAACATAAAGAAATTAAAGCCAATTATTTCCCTCTAACCCACCAGACTGGGCTTTAAATTAGAAGTTACTACTCAGGAATATCACCCAATAGTCAATGCAGGTAATTTTCTGAAAATAACAGTTCAACACTCAGCAGCAGAGCTCAAGGACAGTATGCAAGGTGAACAATCATTCCACATATGCTGTACAATCTCATCCTTTTTATCTAAACTATCCACTACCAGGGTTGTGTACTGGCCAATAATCTAATACCCTGGGTAACAAGCCATTTCATGCTCTGCACATGCTCCAAAACCAAAAGAAACAGGTTTGAAACTTACACGAACAGCTGTGTCCACACCTGCTGAGGCCAGTCGATTAATCTTCCCATCAGCTCCATGCTGGAAGTCTAAGCTGTAGACAGGCTCCTTGTTATGCCATGCTATCTCACAAGTGATGACCTTCATGACTGCTGAAGGAAACAGAACAAATATCAGATAAATCCTTGTTTCTTATTCCTAAGGCAATCAAAGTTATTGCAATTTTAATGAGCACCAAAGACAGATCCCATATCAATTTCACTGTAGAAACTGATAGAATGGTTTAAGGAAGACCATTTCTAAATGTTACAATCTATTAGGTAAAGCTGAAGTCAGCACCTGGGCATTGCACGAGAAGCAGAATAAAGACTCAGGGGAAATCAACGTTGTAACAGAAGCACAGGACAGGGTTACAATAAACAGTAAATCCCGTGGGCAGACCCCGCGGCTTTTCCCTTTCAGCTCCCCCACCCAACCTGGCTGTCCCGGCCCTGCCTTAGACCAGCTACTGACCGGGGCGAGGCCGAGCCGCGCCGCGCCAGAGGGGCACTACGCGCACCCAGCCAGCCCTCGTGTAACAACTACTTCCGTACCGACCGCGAGGCACCGAGAAGACAAAACAACGGAAGAGCACCAAGGCCCCGGCGGGGGAAGGACGGAGGCACCGGCCGCTCCGCGGGCGGCACCGCTGTAGCAGGGGGCGCTCCCTAACGCTCCGGGGGCCTCAAAAACCGCCCCTGGGCCGCTGGGGACTGACGATACCGACTCCCGTGAGAGGATCAGCCGCGCGAAACCCAAGGCGTTTGCTGGCGACAGCCCTGCAAGCACCGAGCCGAACTCCCCGTCACTTCGTAACGCGGCTTCCCGCCCACAGAAAGCCCGGCTCCTCTCCCCGCAGCAGAGCGGGGCGCCAGCGGCACCCACCGCCCCTCACCAGCCGCCACTAACGGCCCAAGGGGAAGGTGTGTCCCCCCACAGCCCCTACCTGCGGCGTGGTACAGCCTGGCCGCGCTCCAGCGCGGGCGCGCGTTTCCCGCCCCGCGCCTGCGCGCCGCCAACTGAGGCGCGCCCCCTGCCGGAGGCGGGAGCGGCGTCGAGGCGCTGCCCCTGCGCGCCCCCAGGTGCGGCCGTGGGTAGCGGAGCCGCTGCTCGTTCACCTCTCCTCCCTCCACGGTTTCGGCTCGGGTTTGCTGCCAGCGGATGGTTTAGGAAGGGCCACAGTTGCCCCCTCTGGAAAAGCAAAAGGCTGCGTCTGTGTGGGGCCTTGGGGGAAATGCAGGAAGTCTGAAGTATTGCCGCTTGGAGTAGCAATTTTCCCTGCCTTTTCCTCTACCTAGGATGCACGGGTGCTGCCCTAAGCTTGCTTCTAACTTTAAAAACAAAACAAACCAACAGAAAAAAAAAAAACCACAAAAAACCCAAAACAAAACCCAAACGCAACACCACAGAAAAGCCACAAAACAAAACACACAAAAAACCCCAAAAACAAAACATGAGAAAAAAGACAAAGCACCCCAAAATTAAAAAGAAATGCCCCTGCTCTCCAACTAAAAAAAAAAAAAAACCCAAAAAACCAAACCAACCAACCAACCAAACAAAAAAACAATAGAAAACCAAACAAACAAGCCCCCCACTGCTTAATTGGAGGTGCTTTTACATTTAGAACAAAGAACAACAAACAAACAAAAACCCACACACAACCAAAAACACACAAAACAAAACCACCAAACC
>JANIJG010003125.1:0-21050 GCA_024611175.1 Megaceryle torquata | reverse complement strand
CCACCTCTCTGGGCAGCCTGTTCCAGTGTCTCACCACCCTCATGGTGAAGAAATTCTTCCTAATGTCTAACCTGAATAGACCTCTTTCTAGTTCTAATCCATTCCCTCTAGTCCTATCACTGCCTGACAGCATAAAAAGTCCCTCCCCAGCTTTCTTGTTATCCACGTTGTTTCCATTATCCACGAATCAGGACCATATAAACATGCACAGATATCCATAAATGATAGGGTTACTTTTTTTCAGAATGTGTAATATTAAATTCTTAATCAGTCAGTGAATAGGGAGGCTCACTAAAATTTAAACATGAATAGAAGTAAAATCATTGTAGGGTTTTCCATTTATTTTTTGTTCATTCTTGCTAATTACTCTGAATTCATATTTTGAGGTAACTTGACCATATTTCTTTAAACATTCTTAGCAAAATAACAATTTGGAGGAGGGTTACAATGCTATGAAAAAGTACAAAGTTTCTGAACATTTCATCATGTATTGAATAAAACTGTGAAACTGTTAACAGTGTATATATAAAGAACATTAAATTTTTTAACATATCACATGTGAATCACATTTCTAGTGTATATATCTCATTAAGTTTAAGGCAGATCAATAAAATATTATTCTACATTATACTTAATTGACTGTAATAATTCATCTATGAATAAGATTTGAGATTCAAAGAACTTACTGTGTTAATGGATAAACCACATTTCTGAAAAACCTTGTCTCCCTATCACCCCATCCTTCCCTTTGAATCTCTGTCACAGTCAATTTGATGCTTCAGGTGGAGTCATTACTCTGTTTAACTGTGCCATGGTCACCTTGGGAAAGACTATTGCTCTTCATGGATAGACTACTGAGATATCAAAAGCTGTGATAATTTGCATTAAGAGGAACTGTCTGTGTGACACTTAGAAACACGTGGTTTACCAGAAGTGTTCTGGTTAATTACTGTCCCCTAGATAGAACTGTTGTACCAAAAAGGAATTTGTTATGGAAAAAAATTAAATGCTTGAATTTTTTTCTCAGTTGCAAATCTACCATACAAAATCTTATTCTCTGTAAAGTGGACCTTTCAAAACTGTAAAATGTTTTGAAAGTGTGGGGTTTTTTTTCTAAATCACTTCCACTTTAGATAAAGTGGAATGTTCTCCTTGAGTTTTACTCTAATAAATATATTTTCATGCACTTCTACATCTGTGGTCATTTTATGCCACCCATGATATACAAGAGAAGTTGCTTACAGGCAAGGAATGAGGTATATCAAATTGCTGTTAAAGGCACAACACCTTTTAATAGAGGAGATTCTGTTGCTATACAGCTAAAGCCACTGCAGGAAAAGTAATTAAAAAAAAAAAAAAAAAAAAAAAGAAAAGGATTGTTTTCTGAGAGATATTTCAATTCTTAAACAACAGAAACCAATTTTGACAAACCCAGAAATGAAACAGTATTAGTATAATGGAATATTGCTTACGTAAGCTATATGTGACACAGGATCTATGAAATCTGGTCAAAGCTATCTTAGACGATCATAAGTACAAAATGGTAGTATCACAAAATATCTAATAATGTTCTTTATGGGTAAGTACTGAACTGCACAGCTAAGAAGAAACTTTGACATTCTGTATAATTCAAGTCTACAAGAAGTGTATTATATTTACTTTTGTGTGATAAATCTAGCATCCTAACTACAGCTCTTCCAATATTGTGATGTACCAAAACAGGAGACCAGAGATTTTATGATTGAAAAAGCTTTAAAAATAGTCTCAGAAATCTACTATGCTACATGTAATATGTATCTTTTCCTAAAAAATCTCTACTTAATGAAAGGAATAAATTTAAAATTGACAGCTCTAGGAAATCACAGCACAGCTTTGTAGTTGTCAATGAGTTCACTTAAACTTCAAACAAATAAGTAAAAAGATCTGCATTATCAATCTAAAAGCTACATGAGGTGGCAAACAACACAAAAAGAAAGTCATAGTTCTTCATAAGGAAGAAAAAGAAACCCCATTGTTTAAGATGACTAAAGGGAGTCAAGGGGACTTAATTACCTAAAGTGGTTTTGTAAGTTATAGTCATTGCTCTAGAAGTGTCAGGAACAGATCAGAATAGGAAAGAAATGTGGGTATTATTTAATTTGTATCGTCAGTTGGGGAATTAATTTTTTGTTACAGAATTGATTTATATTTCCATCTTATAACTTATTTCCTACATAAGGGAATCTCATTCAAAAGTGATCCCCCATTTGATGTACTATTACCATAAGCAGAGAAACAAATGCTTAAAATCGGATGGTAGTTAAAAACCTATGGTATAGGAATTTTAAAGGGCTGTTGAAAGCATTGTCCAGTTTCAAATGTACATTCTTTAAACCTACTGTTTAGTATCACACAAAATGTTATCTTATTGAATGAAATAGTATTGCTCATTAATGATGAGCATATATTATTTAATGACACTTTTTTGTATTCATATGAGACCATGAGTGTGATGTGACGTCTTTGTTCCGTTTATATTAGACATCGCCAAAAGATAGGCAACACAACAGAGTTATTTTGTGTCTCTAATTCTGAATTGTTTGAAAATTCAAGCAAAATCCTGTGGAACATTCATGCACTGAGATTCCAAAATACTTGCAGTGGTGGTACAGTTGAGCTTTCCTGTACCTGTCACGGAATTTGAAGAGTGTAATACTGTATTGAGCACAAGCATCAAAGTACCTGACTGAATGTTATACAAGGAGAACCACTGACACATTTATATAAAATTACTTTTTTTCTAAAGTATAATGAGCTGCCCCTCAGAAAACCAGCAATTCAAAACTCATTGCTCTTTTCAAGTGCCGTGCAGATATTTTTAAGCACATTTTAAATCAATCACAAAAGTTTTCACATGAACTGCACTAAATCCTTTCCTCCTAGTCAGTGTGTCTCATTCCTCACAAACAGTTCAAACTATAGAAAGTACTTTGCACCTGCTGTTAGGCAGAGTGTGTCCTGCAAATAAAACCTTGTAAAATTATATTGTAATAGTTGGCTTCTCTAAATTAAGGTAGTTCTGTAGGGCTCAGTGAAGTTTTACTGATTTACAGCTGCTAAGGTTCTGGTCCCGTGGTTTTTCCAAAAATTACTGATATGTTCAGTCTGCAGAGTCAAAAATCTGTTTCTGCTTTTTAAGAGCTTATTTGAATTTTTTATCTTCATGTAATTTCAGAGTGTTTTTGACACATAAACCGCAGACAAACACAGCAACTCAAAATTAAATGAAATTTGGTGACTCTTTCCTATTTCACATTGATAATATCAAACATTTAACCAGTACATATTCATTAACAAATGTCTCTCAACTTCCATCATTTTTTTGTTGAATTAATCTGTTTTCTGCATGTGGCAATAGCAAGTGCCAAATGTCTCAATAAGGTAAAATTTCCATAGAAAATTTATTAGACCAACAGATATTATAGGAAAAACAGACAAGGTTTTGTGAGAGTGGAAGGTATAATTAAAAAACTAAACATAGGAGATTTAATTGACTGGAATGTGTTGGGCTTTTTCCTGACCATTTTCTCATTCTTCTTCTATTTCTTCTTTGATAGTAAGTCCAAATGAAAAGAAGTTTTCTGGTTCTACCAGTCTTCAGTTTACCTATTATGGCTACTGTGTAGTGTCAAAAAAACAAAACCAAACGAAAACAACAACAAAAAAGCATGCAAGAATCAGACCAGGATCAATAATATCACAGAAGTGAGGTGGCTAAGTTCTGTGTAGTCTGTACACAAATAGTTCAGTTTGCCTTATGTAGTGGAGGTCTTCTTGTCCTTGCAGGAAATTTTCTCAGGAACTAAATCTAATCTGACGATTTTAGATAAAAATGAAATAGTGAATTAAATGGAAAATTATATGGCAAAACAGTGTGGGTTTCTTTGATATACTGAAAACACATTTCTTCTCATTAAAAGATTATATTTTTTACTATGTTTATAAATAGGACTACAGTGCTGACATCAGAGTACTTGGAATTAGGGACAGCTATGAAAAGGAATTCCATATAGAAATACATTAACATATAAACTTCAAGAATAATTAGCACATTATGTTATTATTTTTAGGATAAGAAAACTTTCTGCTTAATAACACACTAACTTCTCTAATCTCAAAAGATCAATAAATCATTGTTTAACGTACACTGAGGACTCTTAAACTGGCATTTGAAAAGAAGAAAAATTGCTTTGATTTTTTATTCCTCTTGATCTTTTATTTCTGCTGGTATTTTTCATATACCTTAAACAAACTCCTATTTCTCAGTGAAATGACAGTTACAAAATGTCCAGCCATTTTTCAAAAGTAACACTATTTCTGTTACACCTATCGTCGATAATAAGTGTATTGAGAATAGCAGGCAAGCAGAGCATTAAACGAACTTAAATATATATTAAGAAGATGTCAAATACTGGGGAGATAAGACTTATGAAGCTAAACACTTATAAACCACTGAAAAGAAATGAGAGTAGGGAATTTTAAAAAATCATTATTACAAAATTAATTTTAACAGAGGAGGAAATCAAGATATTGGAATTTAGTAAGAACTAATAAATTTCTGTGGGTGTAATTTGCCCATCAGAATAAGAACTGAGAAAGCTTTGCCAGTCCCCTGACACAGATGTCTGGGTAAGAATTAAGGAACGGAGTTCTATAACCATGAAATGCTGTTATACTGAGTTCTTCACAGTAATCTCTTGGAAGGGTCAGTTCAAAGACAATATCAAATATAGGTGTTCAAAAAGTTTGTTAAATATCCTGTGCTCTCTTTTACCTCAGAAGAGCTGAAGAAGATCTGCAGTAAGATGCCCAAAATCTGATTCCTCTCAGTATTTTTCTGCACAGAAGTATCTTTATTCAATGCGTTTTAGAGATAATGTCTCTGAGATCAGTTAGAAACACAAGTCTGAGAAATCAAGAAATCAGTAGCTTTCAGGAGCCAAATATATGATGATGTCTCCACTTTGGGCCTGAAAGATGCCAGAATGATGATGTGTAAGTAAGAAGATGGTCAACACAAAGAGCAACTCCAGAGATCCAAAACCAGTGACACACTGCGCTTCTACTCTGAAGCTCTAGCAGCATTGATTTCCTGAAGCCATCCTCTACCTTCAAAGGCTCCAGTGACTAAAGAATTTTATGTTGCCCTTTTCACTGGGTAGAGGGCGAAGAAAGAGGAAATGAAGCTGTTACTAACACACTGTAGAACATGAATTTTTTTTTTTCTCAGCGCTTTGCTATAAGTAACTGATCATTAATGACTGATCATTATAAGGTTGCGGTGTCTAAAAAAAAAAAAAAAAAGACAAAAAAAAAGACCAGAAAACCAAAGCACAACAGACCTCCTTGTGGAACTTTTTTAAAAATTAAAATGACAAGGAAAATAAATTTTCAGGAAGTTCCTCTGTCACTTTCATTAATAATGTTTGTGTTTGTATATGCTACCATTTCATTTGCTGAGGTTACAGTGTCTATGAGGATGTATGAGGATGGTATTGTGCATACAGAAAACATCTGCTCTAAAGCAAGCTGATGTTTAGTAAACATTTGTAAAGATTTGCTCCCTACAGACCTCTATAGTTAACTCCTTATGGATATTTGCAGTCCAGACTGCAAGATACTTCAGTCTGACAGAACAAAAAGGAGTGTGGGAGTCAAATTATCTATGTTCTGTGTAATTACAAAATTTCAAATTAATTATTACAGTATTGCCAGCTCAGATCATTCAGAATTCTTTTGGGCCATCCCACATATTGTATAGGTCTCAGAAACCTACAATTACAATGCTTTCATTTGCAAATACTCTTCCTTCCACAAAGGGTTGCACTAGTGTGACTGTGATTTTTATACAAAATTGTTTTTTAACACTTTTCAAGCAAGTAATAATAATACTTCTATTATTTGTTATTTACTATTGAAGGATATAAATAAACTGTAAGATCTTGAGCTTGCTAATGAATTTATTGTAAGTATGCAGCACTCAAATAGAAAAAAAAAAGAGCGAGTTAAAAAAAGTAGGAGTTAAATTTCTGAATTTGATCTTAGTCATGAAAAGATCAGGTGCTCTACTGTTATTTTGGAGATGTAGATAAATTACTAAAATGGCCACCCTAAATTTAATGGCACAAAATCTGTGCCAGGATTTCTAAAGCAGAAAATCTTCATTGGATCTGGAAGCAGTATGGCAAATCTCAATCACCTTTAACTTCCACTTCCCTTTACAAGACTGAACTTTGAAGTTACAAAATACAGAAGGATAATTAAAAATCTCTCTTTCAAGCTTATATATGGTTAAATTACAATTTATTTCCTTTTTAGTTTGAGAGTCAAATGGCATAAAAAAAAAAAAGTCTGCCCTCCTCCATTATCAAAATTAATTCTGGTGTTTCTTCAACAGGGTAATTTTCAGAGGTACGTGTTAAAATAACTGCAATTGAAGTCTCCCATTTTTAATTTGTTCATCTTCATTAATTTACATCCTGAAAAGGTAATTGAAGTAACAATATGAAGTTCACAAGGCTTTGAGATAGACCCAGATAGAAGTCCAATTCTGAGCAGCATAAACCACTTTTCTTCCAATGGGCTTACAAATACTTGAGCATTAATATTTCCTGTCTTATTTAATCACTGCCTTTAAAGATCCATTAACATATTATATAGACGGGAAATGTTCTCTGCTTTTATAAATTCTTATTTTAAATATCAGTTCACAGTACATGGCATAAAGAATATTTTAATTCAGCCTTTCATCCAGACAATTTAGTAGCCCTTCTATCACCATCTTTCTAAAGTCACTTTATTGTGGAGTTACCAATACATAGGGTATACTCCTCATTATACCGATAGAATGATTAATCATGAGTACTTGAGTTCTCCTTTATATAATCATTTTTATTAGTATAATATCCAGGTCTTGACATTAAAGTGTAAAACAGTGCTTCCTAAAAATAAACTCATTGTTTAGTGTCATCCTTAATACTGTATCTGGGTGGAGCCAATATGCATAGGATATCATGAGCAATAAAACCTCTGTTATGTTGATAAATTTTATTTTTAGTCTGGAGTTCCATAGCTTTGTGATTTGACTTGACTCACCACCATGGTCTAATAGGATGTAAAAGTCATGAGCGTTTTAGTGGAACTATGCACTCAATTTAACAATAAATCTTATCATTCTTACCCCAGACTGACCTTGGCATCACAGTTATTACAGCTTTCTGAAAAGCTGTGCAAGACAACATTAAAATAAAAATGCCAAGCAATTGTAAACGGATTTTTCAAGGACTGATTATTTATCCACTTGTAAATTTGCACATCTGCTAGGTATTGGAATGGTACATATTTAGATGCATATTTCACGATTCGATATAAGTCATGCAGATGAAGTCCTTTTATAAAATGTGTTAGGTTCTGAGGTCAGGATTTCCCAGTCAGACTGGGTTGGGCTTATTCTTAGACATTTCAGTGATTCAGAAAAGCCAAAATATTTTGCAGAAAAACAAATACATATAGAGAAAGATTGTAAGGCAAAGGTTTGTGAAGTCACACACTTCCAAATCAGAGATACAGAGAAAGGAACAAAGGAAAAAAAAAAATTAAACAAGAAAAAAGCAACCAATTTTGAAATATGAAAGCTCTCTTGAAGAGAAAAAATCATTCTTAATCTCTTTCTATTCATAAAAAAAGGGAGTAAAATATATAATTATACAAGCATTATTGTAAACTGAGCTTTGTTATATAGAGAGTGAAAGTATAGAACCACATTGAATGCTGATATCAAAAAAAGTAGTCAAAGACATCTTAAATCTACATCAGAATTATTTCTAATGTGACTTAAATGTCAGGGAGGTAAGAAAAGTTCATTTATAGCACATCAAAATTGTTCATTCTGAGTAATTATCTAATAATTTTAACTACTTAAGATTTTAGTTCGACTAACATTTTCTGCCACTTATATTGTTTCTTAACAGAATCATTCAAAATATCTTACATTCAATGAAATTTGCCTAGAATTACACCAATTTACTTCCATTCATGCCCTAAATTTTATTTTGGTGGAGTGATGAAATCCCATGAATTTAGAGCCAAGACCAGCAAGCCCCAGAGCTTCAAATTAGAAAAACTGCACACAGTTTTTGACCCTGGAGTCAGAAGATCATGTCTCATTACTGCTGACAGTGAATCATTTTGCTGATAATTGATATCTGACCTACTGTTTTATTATCTTTGATACATCTAGCTCATTCACTTCCTACCAAACCTCCACTGCAGAAAGATTTGCCATACTACCGTGAGAACAAAAAGAAAATTCTTTTCCTTTCTAATATTCCATCGGAGATAAATATATGTTGCTTGCAAATTCACACCAAGTTTTGACAGGAATCATGTGGTGTTATAGAAGAAGAAAAACAAATTACCGAACATTTATCTGAACATATTTCCATACATTGTAATAAGCCCATATGAAATAGTTTGTATGGTAGCTGTTACTGTTTACATGACAAATATGAGAAAAGAGATTGAAAAGTTGATAACCCTTTGAATATCAATTTATTAGAAGTATGGGAAAAGGGAGAAAAAAGTGCATTCAGCACATCAGAGAGCTTTCTTGCAGTCATGATACTGTAGGGTCATTAAGTCCTCTAAGGTAAAGACCTTCCCTGTGCCTCATTTATTGTCCTTTTACCCCACTTTCATTTTTGTAATGGCTCTGTTACTTGGTTCTCACTCCTACAAGCTTTTGTTCTGCAAAGCTACAGTTTCTGACCTCACATGAACACCATTCATTTAGTGACCCTAGACAAATACCTTCTTCCACTGCCTTTGTAATAACATTCAGCACTTTTGCAATGAGCTCATTTGCTTAAATCACTAAGTATAAATTTATAAGCCTAACAATACCTAACAATTAAAAAAAAAATCTGATTAAAATTAATTTGCATCTTGGATGATTTAACTTTGCTATGATTTATCTTCACAGTACTTTATTTAGCTATCAAAGGCAATCTAAATAATAGAAAAGTCTGCGTCATAGCAAGTATACATGTGTATTACACAATGACAAATATAAGGCAGCCTCCCTACTCAGATAAATATAGCTACTGTACAATCAATATTTTCTGAAGACCTGTTTTAACATCACTAAGAATCACAGAAAAATAAGACTGTGCACTAAAACAGTACAACTCTTCAAGATTCTTACTTATGCCCATAACAAAAGAAGAATCTATTGTTTTGCCAGAATAACCATATATACAGTCACTCCCACCACCAGTTCTCAGTTCATCAGGCTAGAGTGAGTATTTTAACAGTATGGATGTTCTGGTTTGGCTTTCAAATGCTATCCTTTTAATTGAACTACATCAGGAAGCAATTACATGGACAATTATGCTAAGGTGGGGTCACATCTGGATAAAGGACAACAACAATCTGAAGATAAACATGACATGGTAACTTTTGAACATGTTTTCAATGTAACCACTCTGGAACAAAAATGGCTGATCAAATATTAACATACATCTCTGCTGGAACAGTTCGCCAGTATTATTAATCCTGGGAAGCAAAGTCCATTTTATCCACCTATTAATCAAAATCTTTACCCTTCACATTGAAGTGGCTAATTTATATGTGAGTCCTGGAGTAGGTTTAAATCCAAAATTTCCTATATAACCCGGTAAGCTACAAACCCATGTAATTATGAAGTACAAAAACATAAAACTTTATGGAAAAGAAGAGCTTTTGAAATTCATGCAACACTGCAAAATGAATAATACTCTTATGCTATTCTCAAATTCAGCTACTGTTTTACAGACATCAGCATTAAAAAAAAAAAAAAATTTAAAAAAGTATCTTCATGGCAGTATGGATCTGTTAGGATGAATATTGCATTTGACTGATTATGCTCTATAGGCGTATATTGATACTCTCTTCCCTTCAGTCCCATCACAATCTACAGATATGGAAGACTGTTCAAAATCACCTTCCTAGAAAGATGTGGCCACAACTGACTTTTTAGAGCCAAGAGATAAGACCAACTCCTTTTCCTTGAAAATAGGAGCAGGAATACTATTTATCTATAAATAATCAATATGTAAATGTAGATGTCAAATGTTAGATAAATGAAGGAAATATATTTTTAAAGATTTAAATGTGTTTATGTTTTGTGAAATAGTTCTAACACAATCATGAAGTATTTTCTCTCCTTTTACTGCACTTTTAATTATCTGTTATTTTCTACCAATTTTTAACAACAGGTGTATAATTGTATTTTCATCTAGCCAGCTCATAGATTATGGGGCAGAGAAAGGTCTAACTAGCTGCCAAGGATAGTTTTTTTATTTTAGGCAACTTTTTAATAAACCTGTGAGTTTTAGAGTAATTCAGATTTTATCATGAACATGTAATGATGATATATATGTCTTTTACATAATAGGCGTTTCTACATGAATCTAGCACATGTGAAACCAAACTAGTATCTGATTTGGATTACTTTTTTCACCTAATGAAATCACCAAGAAAAAAAGTAGTTATAAGAAGCCACTGAATTAGAGCATGAACCTGAGCTACTTTTAATTTCCTGTAGCACTGAACATCTGTAGCCATTAACCTAAGATTAAGTTGTGGATGTTCAAATATTAACTCTGCGGTATAAGTTCAATTGTCTGCATTGAGGTATACTGGATAAGATGCTTCTGGTTTCCTTCTTTCTCCTTCTACATCAATAACCTATTAATAAAATACAAGTATTGCTGAAGAATGGAATATATATCTTGAGATCACTGGAGTACTTCTGTAATAAAATGTGCCATATACAAGTGCTAGCTAGGGAATGTATTATTATCATTAATAATATGTAGTCACTGTATAGTGTAATCAAATTTTATTCCATTTTAAATCATTGATTTTTTTTCCTGTCTGTTTTTAACAAAAAGAAAATAATCATTTCATCAAGTCATTGTCAGAATTTGAAAACAGATGCAACTTTACTTGCCCTAGCAAGATAATCAGCATCAATGGCTTTTATTAGTATGATCAAAGACTTTACGTTTCCTTTTAGGTATATTTCCTATAAGAAAAGTCTGTCCACTAACCATATTCAAAGTCTATGGTACAGTGGAAGTGGCTGAGTGGGAAAATTTTCAAGACTAACTACCACCACAGGTCTGTCAAATCTGCAGTATGGGTTTGGCACTCCAACAGAGCAGAAATGTTATTTGGAGGTCAATGAGGCAAGAGATGGCTTTCTAAATATTTTCCAAATATAAAATTTCTCTAAATCAGTTCAGATATCCATAGTGGTTACTAAGTGAGTAAAATATAAGGAAGAATTTAAATTTTTTTTAAGAAAAAATTGTCTCAAAATTTAATTAATCCATGATGTCCTATTTTTATCTTGAGACACTGCAAACTGTTTATTTCTCCCTTGTTTCCTATTCCTGTCTCTGATAAATGATCCCACTACGTTTATTTTTGAGTCCTTGACCTTGTTTTAATTCATAGAGTAGAATATTCCTTATCTTGCTGACTTGCCAGTAGCTTTGCATGTAACTTCTTCCTTTTAGCTTTTCCCAATCTTATTTCATTATTAATATAATCTTTTTTTATTACAATTTATCAGCTATTTACAATGCCGTCCATTGACTGGGAGTGGTATAAATAGTAAGGACTTTGAAGCAGGTTAGGAAAAAAAGACCTGCTTGCATACACCAACAGGAAAGAAATAAAGAGGATTTAAAAATTGTTCTTCTTAATTTATTCAAGTGGATGGAAATTGTTCTCAATATGTGAACACCCTCTTTTATCCCAGCATAACAAGGTACTTTTCTTGTCAGAAGGAAGTTCCTAACTTCAAAGACAAAAGTTCAAAGGGACCTAAATTATTTTTGAACTCTGTATAAAACCAAATCCTGCCAGGGTGAGATAGAGTTGATGTTAAAGAAAATGCCATAGCATGTGATACCAGTTAAGTAAGCACTGCCAGCAGATCCATTTTCAGTGCAACCTTGTACTCTCCGGTATTTTCAGCACAGTTCAGCTGCACAGATGAGGTGAATGCATTCAATGTCTCATTTCTCACATTCACCATCAAGAGGTGGTTTTCCAACCTTCTACTTAGCACTGTTAAGTAATCTTCAAACTGTTTTCTGAAGCTGCTAAGTTACTGACATTTCATATGGCTTGTTGGTGAGAATACCTTTTTCTTACCCTGTAAGCATCAACACTGATGGTCTTTTTTGTCAGCATTCTCTGATCATTCTCCTCAGTAATCAGTTTCCATGAAAGCACCTGCTAAACTTTGTAACAGAATTTTCTGGCATCATATATTTTCTCTTTCATGACCAGACTATGTACTCTGGTGCAAACTGTGTGGTATAGCCTGAGAGTAAATAAAAATAAGTACCTTTCTATCCCACTTAGATGTTACTGATTTGTAAAAACATATTCAAAATGCACAGAACAAAGGCAACTTTGCAAACCAGCACATTTTCTTCAAAACTTTCTTTTTATTTTGCAGTTGGTAAATCATTCACATCTGACCAAGTGAAGGTGAGGGTGTTCTCTTTTGCTATCATCTAGTCATTTTACTTTCTACCCTATACATGTTTTTTTAATTAGAGCATCATTTATGCTCATCCCAAATAGTGCATTTGATAGCTGAATACTACTGTATGCTTTATAGTTAAAGTCACTGACAAACTAATGCTGACACCTCTCTCTCACATCAGTTTAGTATTAAAAAAAAAAGCAATTAAAAATGTTAATGCATCATTAATATGCTTTTCTTTAACTAGAGACTGGGATTTGAAGCTCAAAGTTGATATTGAAGCTCTTTGTATTTTAACTAATTCCTCCCCTTTCCTCTTTTCCCAGCTTGTGCTAGGAAACAAATGCACCTGGACCTAAAATAATTCTTCTATCATATAGTACTTTCAGAGAGACTGTAATATGAAGCATATCAAATTTAATCTTGTATACAAAGCATCATGTAGTGATCCTTTAGTCTGATGAGATTAATGAAATACGTGCTGCCTGCAGCTACTACCCGAAGGGCCCATGTAGTTTCTATGGAGGTGCTGAGAAACTGGAGCAACTGGGTCATATCTGATGGCTCAGAAGAACTTTGTACAAATACCAAACTAGAAATTATCCACAGCTATATAACAATTAACACAACATCCATACACAGTGCACATTGGTGTTAGATACAAATTTTCAGAAGGAATCGGACTCATACCAGATTTCCATTTTATCTTTCCTAACTCAGCTTCAACTTGGCTTTTGAAAAGTTACCTAAATTCCTACATATTATCTCTTTCATTTTAATACGTATCACTTTCAAGCAACCATACATTGCTCATTAATATAAAACTGCTTAAGTGGATAATTTATGGTAGTGTTGATTTTAATTCCTTTACTCCATTGTCACATAGACACAAATTTATCCTTTATGCTTTAGCTTAGGGGAGGAAAAAAAGAAAAAGAAAGGGTAAAAATGGTAAGACAAACTAGATAGTGTCATAGTGAGACACCTGAAAAGTTAATTTTTTAAAATAACCCAAAATCATTTTGCAACAGAAGCAAACATTACTTTGTATTACATATACATGTTCTTTTTGAGACACACACATAGAACCTTTCGGAATTAATACATTTCCTTTAACTGATTGACTATTACACAATCAAAGACTGTAAAGAACACCTCTAAAATAGTATAATCCAATCTAAAAATAGAGACAGAAGGGTGAATGGAGAGTGCGAGTACAGAAATGGGGCCAACATGCAACCTTCATTTCAATTGACCTAATTCTTGAGTGCAGAAGTTGCATTAATGAAATTCATTTTTGTAATGCTCTGGGTAATTCAAATCAAAGGATTAAAATTTACCATATCAAGCAGGACATCCTTGAAGGGAGGTTGTAGAGAGGTGGGTGTCAGTCTGTTTTCCCAAGTAACAAGTGATTACAACAGAAACAAACATTACTTTTTATTACACATAGATGTTCTTTTATGAATAAGAGGAAATGGCTTCAAGTTGCACCAAGGGAGGTTTAGTTTGTATATTAAGAAAAATATCTTCACTGAAAGGGTTATCAGGCAGTGACATGGGCTGCCCAGGGAAGTGCTTGAATCACCATCCCTGGGTATATTTGAAAGTCATGTAGATACAGTGCTTAGGGACATGGTTTAGCAGTGGACTTGGCAGAGTTAGGCTAATGGTTGCCCTTGATGACCTTAAAGGTCCTTTACAACTTAAATGATTCTATGATTCTAGGACATTTAGGTAATTGGACTTTGCAGAGTGAGTGTGTTCAAACTTAAATGTCTACAAAAGGGACAGTGTAAGGATTAATAGATAACTTTTGTACAGTGCTTAATAAGATGTTGGAGACAAGAAACATTAGTTAGTTCTGTCTTGCTTAAAGTAAATGGTTAGATTAAAATATGCCTGTTAATCCACAGATGTAGTTTTACAGTCTTGACAGACCTGTTCATATTTGCATAAGATAATATGACATTTTGCTTCTCAGAATTGCCCTCATGGAAGAACAGTCACTAATTCCCTTTAAAGAGACTCAGTTTGCCTTCTGTCTCCAAGCCAAGCTGCTATAAAAGGGCCAGGATATAAGAAAAGAAAAAGCTGTTGCCACAGTTCTCAGGCCTCTCACTTGTGACAGAGCTAGGCTGCCAAATATGACCTTATACTGAGAGCTAATAAAAATGACATAAATTACCCCAGGAACTTTTAGACATTAAGAGACAGAAGACCTTAAAATTTGCATGTTATATTCAATTTTAAGATGTCAGGGTTAGAGTGCTACACTATTTCACTGATGAATGTATCTAAAAATATGTACTTTAAGAACTTTACTTTTGGGATTGTGTCTGATTCTTAACACTTAATAGTTACCATTACATATATACTGCAGGCAAAGCCTAAGGCTGTTTTTCCACTGGTAGTTTTTAATTATTTTATTTACCAATATGTATTAATGAGCAGGTTGTAAGCAAAAGGAATTTAGCTTCATTTCAACAAAAACAAACAAACAAATAAAACCCCCACAAACACAAACAAACAAACAAAAACCCAAACCAAACAAAAAATGAAAACAAAAACCCCCAAACAAACAAACAAACCAAATAGCATGACAGGTGCTCTTTACATTTTCTTTGCTGAAACATTTAAAAGATAAATTCACGCAGTGCTTCATCTTTGCTTAAAACATCTATAAATAAGACATATCTTAGTGTTAAAACTTGGGTTATATTTGTAAATCAACTCTGTTTTCCCTGTGAATCACCAGTATTGTCATTCTGTGGCTCACTTTGAGGAACTTTTTGAAAACCTACTCATCTATTCAAGATGAAAAACGTTCTCCAGGGCTATTAAAACTTCCAAAACCAGGATGTGTTCTTAGTAAAAATATTGAAGCCTCTGGGCTTTTTCTATGACGTGTGAACATTTCCCAGTATGTATTTTAACGGGATGGTAACATGGATCTTCTATTTAAAATCCAAGCGAGGATATTGTACCTTCAATTATGCAGTCAGAGATGCTAAAGGGGAAAAGAGGAACATATTTTCAGTCAGAAACTTAGTATTTCATGCTATCATGAATACCTAAATCAGCTAGATGAAATTAATTTAATGTTACTTAATTTTGTTCCAAGCAGTTGCTAATTATATAAAAACCTGTATTTTATGTGCTTGGTGAAAATATTTTCTCATTGTTTGCCTCCTAAAAACACTTTTACATACAATATGAACATTTTAAGATTATTTTTTTAAGAACAAAACAGAGCAAATATTGAGTTTTTCTACAGCTTTTAGACAGAATTTTGGATTTAAAAAACCAGAACCTTAACAGCTGGAAAATCCTATGGCAGCGTTTGTGCTGGGGCATGGTACTGTTCCCATGGCAGGTTCAGTGCTGAAATAACTACCCTTCCATAATGAGCTCTCCCCGGATAAAGCTCAGATGTTACACATGTTTTGTTTTAAACACACTTCAAAAGGTATTTAGCTGCCTCAGGTATAGATCTGGGACCTCCATGAATTCCATTTGTCCTTGTGGTGATTACACCAAACACAACAAAAGTAATTTGTAAAGGGAGGTTGGTCTGGCTTTGAAGTCGTCCCACACAAAGGCAGATAGCTTTTGTAGGAATGAGTCTGCAGAAAGCAATCTGCACTTTGCAGTTGTAATGGATGGCAAGGTTTCTATGGAATGCAGCTTGGCATTTGGAGAACTAGCAAGCAAAAACTAAAAATATTTAGAAGTGACTGATACTCCATTAGGGAAGCACTCTGTAAATAGCAAGTGACATTCCTCAGCTCCAGAGTACTGTGGTCTAAATAGGTAAGCAGTCAAAGGGTTCAAGAAAGGAAGAACTATCATCATTGATTTAGCTATTAGGAATTAAAGTACATAAATATCAAGCAACCTGTCAAAGGTAAAAAAAAAAAATGGTCTAGCAAATACAAAGACAGGACAGTTTTCATATTTGTGGTCTAACCCTTAAACATCTTTCTAACTTCTAAAATATTTAAATGCAGTAAAATCTCTTCTAATTGTTAGATTACTTTTGTTTTTCTTAAAGGCACAAGATCTCAAGAACTGCTAGGCTTTTGCATGATATAAGATTACAATATTTAGTGTTTCTTATCATTACCAAAACTTAAAACCTATGAGAAAGAAAAGGAATCAGGGGTCTGCTTGCTTGTCCTCCATTTAGGTTGTGTGGAAAGAAAACGTAAGGAAACTGTGAGTTTTACTACACAGGTTGAATTGTTGAGGTGGATAACTGTGGGATCTTGGTTGGAAGAAAACGGACGCTTATGAACTGTCCTTGAACCATGGAAAAAGCATGAATGAAGCAGAACAGTGGAGAAAAAGCAATGAAGCAAGAAGATAAAGTAGAGCAAAGTAAAAAAAAACCCAGGACATGGGGGGTACTGGGCAAGTTAGATGACAGCCAATCATGTAGTAGATTTAGGCGTGTGAACAGTGTGTGGGCTATTGCATGTGTCCATCCAAACATCATTGTTGTTGGTGTGCGTGGTCAGAGAAGCTTGCTCTATACAACCAAGGGATGTACTGATAATAAAGGTCTTCACTTTATAACTTCCATGAAGTTGCCAAAGTCCATTCTCCCCCCACAAATGATCCTGATGTGATTGCCAGGAAGAGAGCGCAGAAGATGCCGCGGGGGAAGCCCAGTTGGAAGCACTGCTGTCAGCTGGACTGAAGCAGGGGAGTCAAGGAAGTGACTCAAGCAGAAGCAGATGTTGCAACAGAGAAAAAAAGCACCCAGAGAGGTGAGCAAACCGGGACGGCATGGGGCAGAACACATCCACCGAAGAGAGGGCGATAGTCAGACTCCTGTTGCATATGCTCTCTAAGAGAGGAATGAAATATGATCAGATCTCTGTACGGAGATTGTTAAGGTGGAGCTGTAATCAAGGGTATATTCCTGATGCAGAGACAGCATTTCGCCCAGAAACCTGGGAAGGAATAGGGGAAAAGCTGTGGGATGTGATTACTCATGGTGATAACCATGCCTCAGAGTTGGCTACCACCTGGAAATTGATCCTTTCCACTTAAAAAAAAAATTAAAAGCAGAACAGAAGGCAGCCCTGGGTGCTGAAGCAGCAATATGACCAATACCCTCAGCATCCCCCCTTCATGGCCCTGGTGCAGAATCCGTTAAGGAAGAATGGGAAGGGGGAGAGAGCTCAAATGAATGTCCGCAATGCACTCCAACCTGCCCTTGTCACTTATGCCGCAAACCCAATAAAGGCAAAAAAGAGGGAAAACCACCACCACCAAAACCCCCTTGGCAAGGTTGACGACTGCCATCACCTCCGCCTTCACCCCTGTCTCCGTCTCTTCTGGCTGCCTTATACCCTCCGCTTCTGGATGA
Organism: Megaceryle torquata; assembly: GCA_024611175.1. NCBI lineage: Eukaryota > Metazoa > Chordata > Aves > Coraciiformes > Cerylidae > Megaceryle > Megaceryle torquata. Next base: position 3,090 of record JANIJG010003125.1, on the reverse strand, counting down.
CAGCAATGACAAGTGGCCGGACCCCCCAGAGGATATGTTGGGAGTGCTACAGAAAATAAAACCAGGAAGTTTACGGTAGCGGACACCAGGTTAAGCAGATGGCTGGTGAGCTTAGGCATAACTGGATGGTTTAAAGATATGCTTATGCATGGACTGATGATATTGATTGTATTTGTGTAATATTAATGATTGTACCCTGTATAATTAAGTGGTTAGAAGTACTGTTGACAAAGCTTTAGTGGGTATTTGGGTGGCCCAAAAACAAAAAGGGGGAATTGTGGGATCTTGGTTGGAAGAAAACGGACAATATTATCATGAACTGTGGAATTATGGAAAGAGAGCGAAGGAAGAAGAATGGTGGAGAAAAGGCAATGAAGCAAGAAGATAAAGTAGAGCAAAGTAGAGAAAAACAGGACGTGGGGGGTACTGGGTGAGTTAGATGACAGCCAACCGTGTAGTAGATTTAGGCACATGAACAGCATATGGGCTCTCACATGTATCCAATCATCATTGTTGGTGTGTGTGGTCAGCGAAGCTTGCTCTATATAACCAAGGGATGTACTCATAATAAAGGTCTTTGCTTTATAACTCCCATTGAGTTGCCAAAGTCCATTCTCCCCCACAGATAACAAGCATAATGAGGTATGAAAGAAGTGTTCTTCCAGAAGTGGGGAATACTGTCACATATATAATAACAAAGTATTTAATTAGTGTCTAATATGAAACAAACAAGAAAGACATGAGATCTTGGCCTGACTTTCTGAGTGTAAATACCCTTGGTGTTTCATTTATAACAGCTGATTAATGAAACACACTTTTACAGAGTTAAACTAGGTTGTCTTTGTTTGGCTTAGTACCTTGTTTTAAAACTAGAGAAGAGATTTGAAGAAAAACAGTTATTTGTTTCATTTTGTTATGTATCATCAAAACCTGGTTTGATACATGCAAAAGAAACATCATTAAATTCCTTCATCTAACTCATGTAGGGGGCATATTTCTAATTATAGCCCCAGAGTTAAATAATAATGGAATAATTCCTCTTTGCACCACTGCAATAACAGTAATGCAAAGGAGCAAATGCAAAATGCAAAAGAACTACCATTCAGCCCTGGGTAAATATTACTCATCATTGTGTTTTGCAGAAGACACAGTCTTAATATTACAAAATACCTGTTTCAACAGTCAAGGAGATAGAATAGCAAACATACTCTTTTACAGTTCAGAGTATAAAAATAATCCCCCAATGTTAAAAAATAAATGTGTTCTTCAAGTATAACTTTGCTCTTACAAAGCAACTTCTCATTTCTCATAACACACTCTAAGAGGTCTGTAATGGCATTGACTGAATTAAACATTGCCTAGCCCTGAGATGAGTGCAGTGCAGGATGCCTTCTCCATTCCTGCAGGCTATTGCTCATCATGGCTTGAGGGCTGTTTGCATCTCACAGATTCAGACACCTAGCAAGTATCAGGACACCTTTCTTCAAAGTAGTGCATCTTTTCTTTTGTCCATCTTTTATTCACTGAATTATGGACAGTGAGTAACAAAGGTTTCTACTGACATTGGAAAATAAAAATAAAATTTTCTGTTTAAGGAAAGTCTATTCAGCACTGCAGTTGTTATAACTCAGAACTAATTTGAATAAGACTGAAAAGCAGACAGACTCAAGTACCACTCCAAATGAATTCATTTATTGTCTGGGGTGTAGACTCACCCTGAGAGGGCTTAGGTTCACTTAAATCATCTACAAGCAGCATGACAAAGTCACAATGCTGCTTGGCATTACACAGCTTATGGCCTTGAGATAAAAATCTTGCTCTGATTTCTTCACACTGGAGCCTGCATACTTCTTTTGCTGATTTGTAGTAACAGTGATCTTGTTCTGTGCATTTCTTGCTTCTGTCACCCTGTTCACCTAAACACAGAGTGAGACTTTAGATTCGTATTAGTAAGGAAACAGAATACTAGAGGAAATGAGCATTCTATAGACACAACATCCCACACCAACACTAGCTAAGATGAAATATGATCAAAGTGTAAATACGAAAGAACAATAACCAGGTAGTGAACATTGTTTCCCACTAATTACAGTCATAAGCAAACTGTCATGTGCCAGGGCAGAAAAATGTCTTCCATGGGACATGTATACTTGTTAACAAGCAAGCGTTAACCCAGCATAATGAGTCTTGCTGGAAGCTGTTGCCAAATGCCTCACGCTGTTATCCATATGCCGGGTGCCTCACATAAAAATGTTGATAGTGAACTTACTGTTTCAGGAACCTTTGGGATTTTATGTTTTTTTTCATCTATAAAGGCACCATTTGGCCTCACTATGGAATTTTCTGAAGTGGACACAAGAGCAGAAGCAACCGAGGACTAAGTGTGATTTTCACAAAGGTACATTCAGAGCCAGTCCATTGGCTTCGCTAGGCTTATCTTGGCTAAACCCAGAATTTTATTAGCAGCTTTTACAGACACAGCAATTACTAGGAGCTGCAGCACAAATCCTGGTTACAGAAGCGAAGATCTACCTCTAGAACATCCTGCTGTCAGTGAAAAATTGAAGTGAATACATGATCCTTGTCAAGCCAACTATGTCAGTGGTTTTAGGAAAAACAAGTTTTTACTTCTGACCAGTAATAATCATTAACAAGATTTGAGTTTTCAAAGTAGTAAGATTTAATTCCATTTAAGTGTTACTATTGTGAAATGAGATTCTTAGCTGTCAGTTCACATTTTATTTTTCCTTTGTATTTAATATTCTTACATTACAATGTAAATAAGGATTTTCCTTTTTTGCTCTTTATACCCTTTAGGTCATATTTGATCTTTTACTGTTCTCTTTGCTTTTCTCTAATCATCACCTAACATAGATACACATATGTAACTCTGTAATCTTTCAACAACAGTCCTTCTCTGAACTTCCTGCGTAGTTGAAATGCATATGCCATAATGGGACAGCAAAATTTAATCATAATGTAATTTTTTCTTGAAATTAAACACATCACCCTGTTCTCTCTTCTACAACAATATGATGCAGTGTGTTAGTCCTATTTTAGCTTTTTTTTCCATCTCTTTTCCTTTGTTTT
>JANIJG010003124.1:4511-16061 GCA_024611175.1 Megaceryle torquata | reverse complement strand
TTTTTTTTTTGGGGGGGGGTTTGGGGTTGGGTTTTTTTTTTTCCCTTTTTTTTTTTTTTTTTCTTTAACAGCTCTTCTGGGTCCCCAGTTGATTTTCTTCGCAAGGTTAGTTGCTAATACATTCCTAGCACCCATGCATTATTAATGCTCACCGCTCTCCAAGGTGGCAGTGACAAATAGGGAGCAAAATTCACTGACTAGTGGGGAATGTACTTTTTAGTCATGCTTGAATTTTTCAATCCATTCTGCTTGTTGAGGATTTTTCAGTGGAGGTACTGTAGCAAAATATGATTTTTTTTATTATTTTTATTTTTTTTTTCAAACCTAAGAAGCACTCTTGTAACCAGTAGAAAGCTTATGAGTCAGGGTTTTTCCCAGGAGGCTTTGAGGGGGAGTAGTGCAAAAAGTACCTTTGATGTTTCCAGTAGCATGGAAGTCATTGTTTTTCCTCCCATGTAGTAAGTGGCAGTTTTGACTGCAAATCGACTATGCACGCAGTCAAGTAAATTATAATATTTTAACTAGGCTGTGCATGCCAGCTGTAGCATTCCCAGAAATAATACCAAGTGTGTATCATGAGAAACATTGATTTTTAATGTGCAAATTTGTTTCTTCAGATATAAAACTCTATTCATTTTGCAATATAAAGACGCAATCTGTGAAATACATTCTTAGGCTGTTATTGGTTACTATAAATCCCACTAGTAGTACTAGAGCACTTGTTTAATTCAGAATTACTTCATTTAAAGTATGATTTTGTGCATGTGGTGGAGGTGCTGAAGATTTGGCAAATACCTCTTTAACATAACAAATAGCTGGCTGTAAATATTACGCTAATTCGTCCTAACGTTTAATACTGGGATAACTCACTGGGCAGAATAATGAATTCTTTGCTAATGGCTGTACGTAGGGGATTAACACCTTCATGCAGCCATCCAGAAATGCACTGAAAATGTGTATGTGTCTAGTTTGGTGATTCTTGATATTTGTCCTGCTCTGAACCATACGCAGTATCTCAATCGGGCAGCTTTGGAGCAGAATTTGCTTTCAGGCTCTGAAGGGCCCAGGTACTCAGAGTGAAGAAGTTGTCCAAGGCTAGAGCCAAGGAAGGTACAGTGTAGTGCAGAGTCCACACCTCAAAATCTTAGTCCCTTCATGGCCAACTGTGTGCCTTTTTAAGTCAGGAAAACTTATATTTGCCTGAAGCTGCCCCTTCTCCAGAATCACAAACGTGTCTGATTGGAAATCATAGAAGTAGCCACTCCCTTTGCAGGTCTTACTCTCCCTGTCTCCCAGAGAGGTTACAAGAGCACAGGATTGGGGTAGAAAAGCAACTCAGTGAAATCTGATGTGCTGCTGCATGCTGGTGGGTTTTGGCCAAATATGCCATCCTTAATATTAGAATCTTTTTTTTTTTTTTTTCCCTCTGTGGTAAATGGAGTAAAAGGATTAATCTGCTGATCTTGTTGGTGCATCCCCTTTCCTCCTCACCTGCAGTCTGGTTTACAGACTGACTTTCCTATCTTATCTGCTAGCCTAAAACTGTTTGATTTATACATGCATTTAGAATAAAGAGTAGCAAATTGGGAATGACAAAGATATCCAGGGCTCTTACCATTAGGCTGGCACTTGAGACTACCTTGGGTTTGAGTTTATCAGAGCCACTGCACCTACACTGACATCTGCAACTGGGAGTCTGTGCAAAGAAAGAAGCTGCTGTGGTGTGAGTGGGAGCTGAAATGATGTCACTGAGGGGGATAAATTGGGCAACTGGAGATTGGTAATTTTGAAATGGGAGCAGGAAAGGGGTTATAGTTTTTAACACTGATTCTTAATGATGAAAATGAGTTTGGGATGTGACAAAAGAAAAAAAAAAAGTCATTCTGCTATTCTTGGACATCAACCTGAGCACAAACACATCTTTATACTTGTCAGAATGGTTTTTCCCAGAAGGGGATTTTCTTTCCCAGTCCTCAGAGGTCTCCCACGTTTCTCAGTCCATTCCTCACAAAGCTGTCCTTCTCCTGTTGTTTCCCACTCTCCCAGCTTCATATTGCCTGTCAACCCCACTGAACTACTCTCTCTATCCCATGACCTGGTCTAAGTGGTCCTGGTTGACCTGGTCTAGGTGGTCCTGCTCCAGCAGAGGGGTTGGACTAGATGATGTTTCAAGGTCCCTTCTAGTCCCTGACATTGCGTGATTCTGTGATGACAGCCTGTCAGTACAAGTAGTGAAACTGTGGGGAACCACAGCCCATGGGTAAGACTGAGAGGATGCAGCAGGAGACATCAAAGTACAGGGAGGAAGTACTCAGTTTTTGTGTGGTCTTCAAAGAGAGAGGAAATTCCTGTACCTATGTGAAAAGCAATGTGGCTTTAAGATTTTCCCTAAGGCTGGTGGGTTTGTTGTTGTTGTTGTTTGGTTGGTTTGGGTTTTTTTTGTTGTTTTTTTTTTCCCCCTCTTCCTTCTAAGAATCTTTCATGTATTCACTTGCATATTGAAAGTCAGTTTTGGGACAGTGACAGTTCATCCTTTCCAATAGCAATCCATAAAAAATAATTAAGAACTGCAAAACCAAAAATAATCATCAGTATTTCATCAAGTTACAAGTCAGAGGTGTTGATAAGGAACACAATATAAGATAAGGAGATGGGAAGAAAATGCAAAGGAACAGTAGAAAGTGAAGATGACAGAGAACAAGCGTGTGGAAATGAGGGGTGATAGCTCACGGAACATTATATTAGAAAGGGATGGAAGTGTCAGAAAGGAACCAGAGAGCAGCAGATTGGCTTAAAAAAAAAAAAAAAAGTGTGTTCAGGAGATGTTGATGGAATCCATCCAACATCTGAACGACTCAATGAATAGCAGACTGTTGAAACTAGATGAGACGCTAACTAATTTAGTTCAGGCTGTCAATAATTTAAATCAGAATGTTGCTGTATTCAATGCTAATATGAAGACTCTGATTTCAGAAGCTGATGGTTTTAAGAAGCTGGAATGAATCTGTGCCATCGTTTTCCAGTTGTTATTGTTCAGGAATTGTTGAAAGAAATGTTATCGATTCAATATTATTGCTGTGTATAATTTTTAGTGTTGCTGCTCCTATTTTTAAGCTCTCACCTATAATACCAACTTTGGGGGGGTGATGTGTATGGTGGGAAAGGACAGGGTTTCTTTACTGCAGTAGTCTGGCATTACATGTACAGTTGCTGTAACTCCTCAGTTCCATAGATTGCTGGTCTGAGGCGGGGGGGGTAAAAAAAAAAATAAAATAAATATCAAAGTCCTGTCTTTGGCAAAGCCTTTGGCTGCTCCCTTCCAATCTGCAGTGTCAGAAAACTCAAATACTTAACGAATCCTCTCATGTCTGTTGGCTTCATTTAGCAAACGTCTGTTCAGTTATCATAGATTAAAGGAAAATATTTATTTTTAAGAAACATTTTACTCATTTTGGAGATATAGCAAATATGAGTTAAAGAGAAATTCAAAGAGGGATTTTTTTCCTTTTTTTTTTTAAATTGTAATTTATGTTACAGGGACACGAAGTAATGTAACAGAAGCAGAAAACAGTTTGTGGATGAGAGATTTTAGGAGGGGAAAAAACCATTTCCCCCAGGATGAATGTCTATCAGTAAAGAACAAAAACTACACAGAAAACTTATTTAGGCTCTGAGCTGTATGAGTAATAAGCATAGAAAAATCTGTGTCCAGCAGTGAGCAAAAATTGGAGCATTACCATGCCAGTTCAGCACAAACCATGGTGTAACTTTAAGGTATTGCTCTCAGTACCTTCATAATGTATGATTTTATTTTTTTTTTTCATAATTAATCCAAGGCACGAATCTGTTCAATTCCCTTTTAGTGTCCATGTAAGTGGGATTCAGAAGGCATCAGAAGGTCTTGCAGGGATACAGCCTAAACGCCTTCAAAATTCAGAAAGCACAATGGTGGAAGTAGAAAGCACTGAGGGGAAGCACAAACAAGGTGCTAAGGCACGGATGCATTAGAAAACTCTGTATTTTGTGCTCTTTGGGCCATAGCACATTGTTCGACCACCCGTTCTTCAGGCTTACTGGATTATGGCAGAAGGGGTAGATCCCTGAGCAGAGGGGCCCCATTGGGAAATTGTGGTCTGATGAAGTCAGCTGGGGTTTTACTCACCTTTCAGGGTAAGAAATTTCACCTTCAGGGTGTCTCCCAGTTGGATGTCATGTTTCTGAGCATAAAACAAGGATTTGAAAGTGCAGCAGGTTTTTCTTATTTAGATGTAGCTGCATGGATGTGTGTGGAGTTTATTAAAGGATCCAGAGAGCCAAAACATTTAAACAAGTCACAGTGAAAGTTGGAAAACAAGGGTTATGGGGAAACAAAATGCTGAAAGGCAAGAAAAGAAACTGTTTCTGTTTGTTTGCCTGTTTGCAGAGGCCTGAGCTGCTGCTTTTGCCTTTCCTCTGATGCACTCAGTTTCCACTTTCAAAGTAATGTTTTCTCTCCCTAGTACTTCATTGTGTTCAGCTATGTTAATGTGCCTATTTTTCCATATGCTTTCTATATACCTGTGGGATCTCCTAGTTCCTACTGTGTCAGGCGTGTGCTGGTATTATTCTGAGGAGTGTGAGTGCACGCTGGGTGGGGATGAAGCCTCCTTTTGGAGCTGCAGCACTGTATCACTCATTCTTCAGGACACATGCTATGGGCAGGGGGGAAAAAAAAGAGAATATTATTTGGAAAAACGTATAATGCATTTCATACTTCCACATCTCTGTGTGTCTTGCTCTACATACCACTGGGACCTGCTGTTACCATCCATATGCCAGGACAAAGAAGACTCTGCCTGGTGCCCAATACTACAGGGGTTCCTCATGTTTTGTGTCACTCACAGTTCCACGGTGCAGGTTTGGTTTTGGTTTGGTTGTGTTTTGCTTGGGGTTTTTTTTAGGGTTTAAAAGCTGGATGGGTATTTCCTTGCAGGTAAAGAAATAAATAAGGAGCTGGAACCATTTAGAGCTGTGTCGGCAGATGTGTCTGGGTTTAGCCCGTGAGTCAAGATCTCTGACAAAGCCTCACTAAGAAATGTGGGTTATGATGACAGGATGAGGAAAACCCCGAATCCAAACCACTCATTGGCTGAGTCACCGGCCCAGGAACACAAGAGCCCCTTTCCTATAAGACCTTATTTATACAAGAGGTGATAGTTTAGAGACACCAAAGTCACCCAGAAGACAAAACAGAGAGAGGAGAGGCTGCTGAGAGCACTTGCAGTCAGTGAAGTAGCAGTGGTCAGCAGTAAATACATCCTCTCGCTTTCTAGATAGTTTGTTTGGTCTTTGTTTTTTCCTTCTGCTGGCTATAATAAAGTTTTGTTGCTCTGGCCTAATCTCTTTTATGAAGAGCAATTTATCTTACTCCCGCTGTCTTCATCACATCAGGGGGACAGGTGAAGTAGCTGAATTTCCAAAGGCAGCAGCGATGCGCACCATGTATCATAGGGCATGACCTATTCCGAGCTCTGAATTTCTCATTTTTACCAGCACACATAGCTGTAGCCTTATTTTTCAAAGGCACTTTACTGTACACATACAATTATTTAAACAATTTATACTTAATTCAATTTTACACTGACAAATCTCTTGAAATCCTTTGTATCCATGTATCAAAACAGCCTACCAAAGGAAAATCTATAATATCAGCCTAAAATGGCATAGCTTCCAGTAGAAAATAATGTTATATCCTTCAGAATTCCTGCAGTGATTTGAAAGACTGTTGTAAAAAAAAAAAAAAAGGAAATTAAAATACTATTCTATTGATTATCAGATTAATAAACCAAACTGTATGGATTAATAATAGGATGGGTGAGATACGGACCTGATTTTTGCTGAGATGAATTAATCAGTTAGGGGATTATTACATCACCTTTTTTTTTTTTTTAAAGCACTATTTTTTCTTACAAAAATGCTACACAGGTTTATTAAAAATTACTACTTAGTCTTGTCTGTTGGAGATTGTCCTTTGATTTTAGATCAGTCTGTATTTAGTCAAGTTCTGTTAAGGAGATGCTGTATTGTTGATAGTTTTAGTAGTATATGGTCAGACATCCCTTTCAAAGTTGGATTACTTGCATTTTGTACTGAAGGAATTGTATCAACATTTTGTATTGAAGGAGTTGTATCAACATTTTGTATTGAAGGAGTTGTATCAACATTTTGTACTGAAGGAGTTGTATCAACATTTTGTATTGAAGGAGTTGTATCAACATTTTGTACTGAAGGTATGTTGAACAGTTTTGAAAGAAATGTGGTTAGAAACTTTAAATCATCCAGCATTCAACTCCAATAGCTTGTCTATTGTTTTTACTAGAGGAGATAAAAAAAAGAATATCATTATCAAAGGCTTCTTCAAGCTTCAGGTAACGCAAAGTGGTGTGGCTGGGTTTTGTGTACGAGCTGAATCATCGTGAACCGAAATTAAATTTCCATTTATGTCTCACAAAACTTAGTGAAGACCAAAGACATGCTAATGCAGGCCAGAAATCTGGCATGCCAAGTTCCATTCAGGAGATATTTTTTTCAGATGTGGAATACACTCCTGTGAACCAGAATTTATAGCAGAAATGCTGACAGACAATATTGGTGATACTGTTCTAATTTATTTGTGTTGAATGTTTTTTTCATCTCTTTCCCTTTTAATGATCTAAGTCTTTTTGCATCTGGCAGTGCGTTTCCTCACTGTTTACCTTTCCTGCCAAAGCAGTATCATCCATCTATGACTATGCTTTTCTTGGTTTCTTGCTCTCTGTCTTTACTATTTAGAGCCAATTTTCCATTTATTCCAGGGCTCCTGTACCTCTGATGTTGCCATTAAATTCTAAAGTGGAACCCTGTCAAAAATGCTTTCAAGACGCAATTTTTTAATATGAAATATGCAGTTATGTTCTGGTATATTTTTATCATAAACACTGAAAATCCTACATCTAGTCTTCGTTGGCATTTGCCATTAAAATAAATAAGTAAATAAATAAATAAGCCTGATCTCTGAGATGCTGAATGAGTGGCTTGTGCTCACTCTGCTGGGTGACACCATCGGGCATCTCTGCCACCTATGGGGTGCTCAGGACCTCTTTATCCTCACCTTACCAACCACAAGAACACTGGAAAATATTGATAATCCAAAGGACCATGTTAGGAATTTGAATCGGAGATATATCTATAAAGCTAAACTGATGATTATGTAATTCAGTGACATTTACATTTTTGGAACGTAATCTCTGCCATCACACTTTGTGGTAGCAGTAATAACTCTTAAATCTGTGGTCAGATGAATTTGCTCCCATTCTGGTTGCGGAGAGGGTGGATCCATAGCTGTCTGGGTTTTTAAAAGTTGGAGACTTCAAGCAGGGAACAGGTTTTGGCTGAACCTACTATGATATGGCACCAGCATTTCTTCTTACAAGTCTTTGAGCCCTGGCGAGGAAGCAGCAGGGTCTAGGGGACATCTCTTTTAAAGGGGTTTGGGGTCACAGCAAACATTTTCCAGCCAAAGAGGGGACCAAGGGCAAGACAAAGGTCTTCCTTCTGTCTCCCATTGTCTGCCTTTCTGGGATTCGCTCCTCCTGCCCCCAGCTCTGGACTCAAAATACCTTCCCTTGGGTGTACACCATGATTGCCTCTGGCCTGTCATCTCACGTGCTTCCATGGTTGCTTTTGTTGCCTCTCTGTGTGGCTGGAGTAAGGGCTAAGGAACATGGGGAAGGCAGCCCACGTTGGAGACCTGCAACACCACAAACACACAGTGAGGTTTGGATTTGTAGCTGCACTGTCAGGTAGTGCACAGGTCTTCTCCAGCACTGCAGGGACAACTGGCCACGACCAGCTTCTGGTGTACTCAGAAACTGCTTATTTTTATTCAAGTTTAATAAGCAACAATGCCCTGAAATAAAAGCATGAATTGCAGGTAGTTAGGAGGGTGGGTAACCTACCTGAAAAAGTCTCATTGGTTTTGAGACTCTAGGACCAAAACTGAGATCAGGCATTTTAAATTGGCCTTTTTTTATCCCCTGCTTTTGGTTTGCATGGGTTTTTTTCCCCTGTTATTCTCAAGTATTGGCCACTTCTACTTGGACACAACCCTCATAGACAAGCCCTTAATTTAACAGCTCATTCACGCTACTTCATTTAAATAAAGATTATAAAGGAAACTGTAATCCTACTGATTTGCAAATTGAACTGTTTTGTAGATGTTATTTAAACAGTGCCGCTACGACTGTCTTTCATGAGAAACATGGTACAGTGAGAAAGATCAAAGATTCATAAGGAAGCTCTTTTTTTTTGAAAGCTGATGCTCCTGGCTTCTTTAACTAATTGAAAAATTTTCTTTACAAGAACAGACCTTCAAGCACTCTGGCTGCTGCCACGAGCCTTATCATTACAGAGTTGTTACTTCCTCCTTTAAGGGACTGAGCTGGAGATTAATGGAAGACTGTGCTGGCACTTTAGGATGAACTTTTGTCTGTTTTCAGTACACTATACACATACTAAACCACAGGTGATTATCAATGGCCTCAGATTGAAAATAAATGAATGCCTACCCGCTTTTTCAGCTCAGAGGCAGTGCTTCATAATTTCATGGGATGTCACAGTACTGAACTGCATTTTCTCCTAACTGAGGATGAATTTAATGATGATGAAAGGGAAGAATCGTGCTGGCTTGATTTTTGAGGTCAAAGCTGTGCACAGGGGAATTTCTCTTGGGTCTGACTGGTCTGCCAAGGGACCAAGGTAAGGGATGTTCTAGTTCTGGCTTTGGCACAATTTGCCCATTAGAAAGACGTTCATAAAAGCTCTGATGTCATGTAGAGCTACAACTGTGGTGCTGGTGTGCTGTGGAAGAAAGGTAATTTCCCTCTACCTCTGCCACTTTAGACTTCACCGTAAGCCAGTAAGTAAAGTGAATTTCTTTAAGCATGTGGCGTAATTTTTTTGCTAAATTAGAAGTCATACTTCAGCCTTGATGCTCCATGAGAGATGCGTGTAGTTGAGCCAAGTCTATCAGTCATCAAGCATGTCTAGTGATTTTCTAAAATGAGAAAAGGGGCAGTAAATTGCTGCCTTTTTAAATAGAAAAACAGTTTATATGTAGCCTGGGTATTTTAAGGGTACTATGGGATATTTATAAAGTAATGGATTTATAGATTTAGGTTATAACCATGGAAGCCTTTGGGCTTCAGCTGGCAGAATGTAACTGATGAATGTTAACAACTATCTATACTTCTATAGGTTAAACTTAACTATAGAAACCCATGAATATTTATGCATCACATGCTGCCATCTGAAGTCGAGAAGAGTCCACGGCCATAAGTGAGAGACTGATTTGGCATTAAGTATGACCAGCTATTGCTATCACTTAGGCTTGATCATACAATAGCTATATATTTGAGTGCTGTCACTGTTCTGCAGTGAACCGAGCTCCAACTTAGGTGCTAAAACCTGGCTGTTAGGTTTGAGAGCTTGTAAATAGTCGAAACCTTTGCACTTCGCATACTCCAGGATTTACCCTCTAAGGTGTTACATTCTCAGAACTTGCTGAGAAATAGAAAGAGAATGTTTCTGGGGATAAAATGGAAGCTTGCTATTCTTATTAATTTTAACCTTAAATTGTCTATATCTGAACTGGAATTGAAAGTCAAAGCTGCTTTTGGGAAGAGCTGCACATTGAACAGCTGTCCCAGGCTGCGTTTTTCTGAATTCAGCTCTGCATCAGTGATGCGCTTCAAACCTTTTGAAGTAGAACTGAGATGGGTTGCTCCGTACTGCTCTGTGTAAGCTGATTCCTGACCCCTTCCCCCTCACTTTTAGAGGGGGGGTTCAGCTAAATTGGCCTCTTTCATTGCCATCAGGTGAATGGTCTTTGTATTCCAGGCAAGAGTGAGCTCCACCATTAGAAACGTTGTAATTCTGCTCCTGCCAGTGGGGAGGCAGGTGTGAGAAAGCCCACTTTTATCCTTCCATGATTTACTTAATTTCACTAGAGGACTTGATTAAGAAAGTACAGTGTTTACTTGAATTTGTGTGTTGTGCAATAGCAACTTAAGCATTTTTCTCTGTAGTGGCACTTTTTTTTTTCCTGGGAACAAAAGTGCAATATTAATAGCTATGTTCAACAGAAAACTTGTGAGTGGGCCTCTCTGGCAAGAGAAAGTCACACAGATTACATTACATTGTGTGCCAGTGAGGAAGGTATATGTAGAAATGAGTTTATATTCCATGAGTGAGGCTTTTATCTATTTATATCACCTCCTACATAAAGCTACCCGGGCCAAACTCCCCTGCAGAGACAGTCCCAGGCACCTCGCTATGCGCACGGAGAGGCAGAGCAGCCAGGAAGGGCAGAACATCTTTTTAATTCAAGATATCCTTCGTTATTCTAGTCTAGTTAACAAAGTAACTCAGGAGCATGGTGTGGTAAATGAAAACAGACGTTTGAGTCAGGCAGAGTAGCTGGGATTTCATCCCCCCCACCCCGCCCCGTGCCATGACTGTAATTTTCCAACCCAATTAAAGATTGGAAACTTAAGCACGGAATCATAATTGCAGCAAAGGAGGGAAAACATAACAGGCAAATTCCAGTCCTTCCTCCTTTGGGGAACATAGGGATGTGGGGATGACAGAGCTGGACCTACCTTCTGCTGCAGTATCAGACCCTCTCCTCTGAGCTCCTTAACCTTTTGGTACCAAAAGCTGTAAGAGGGGACTAGAGTGAGGCTAAATTTGTTCTGCTCAGGAAGTGCTTTAAGATGCTCATTAGAAAGGTGTGATTATACATGCAGACAGCAGAGGCCTGGGTTGAGCAGATGTCTTTCCCCAGTTGCCAGAATACCAGTCTGTATGGCAGTGAATCCAAACCCACCTTTTTCCTGGATTTATTAACAGTCATTAACAATACAACACTTATCTTGACTCAGTCACTCGTCCCAAGCTTGTTTCCCTCTACATAACTTGATGTTTTGTGCACAGTGCTGATAAGATTGCCATGTTAAAAAAGTAGAAATCATCCTACTGATGACCTGAGATATCGAGGGATCTCCTTCGTGGCCCTTATGATTAATGCTCATCAGCTCCTAATTGAAGGCCCTGGCTGCCTGACAGTGCTGGTCCCCAGGGGTGAAGGCCGAGGTTGCCCATGGCCTCCCTGCCACTGTGGTTTGGCTATTTCCCTCAGCAGCATCTGCCAGCCTGAATTCACACTCAATATTTTATTTCTTAACCAAGGCAGGGAAGAATCACACACAGGATCACACACAGAATGTCAGGGGTTGGAAGGGACCGTGGAGATCTTTGAGTCCAACCCCCTTGCCAGAGCAGGACCACAGAATCCAGCACAGGTCACACAGGAGCAGCCAGGCGGGTCTTGAAAATCTCCAGAGAAGGAGACTCCACAACCTCTCTGGGGAGCCCGTTCCACTGCTCTGTAACCCTCACAGTAAAGAAGTTCCTCCTCATGTTGAGGTGGAACCTCTTGTGCTCCAGCTTACATCCATTCCCCCTTGTCCTGTC
>JANIJG010003123.1:0-19293 GCA_024611175.1 Megaceryle torquata | reverse complement strand
ATTTTGCAAAAATGATGGAGAGTGGTAGGGCGACATCAGCCAATTCACTCAGCACTCTTGGGTGCATCTCATCAGGGAACCATGTTCATGGAAAATGAAACTGATTTGTGGGGATGTTCAATCTGCTAAACATATTTTCTTGAACCAATATTTAGTGTGTAAAGCACTTTTTACAGACATTAACAAACTGTCATAACATCTGTGTAGTAGGTGGAACACATTACAGATGTAGCAAATAAAATGGTCAAGTTGTTTGCTTAAAACCACACAGTGAATTAGTGACAGAACCAGAATAAGAACACATTTGAATCTGAAATCTGTGATTGATGTAGGAGTTAAGGCTGAACATCTGAAGTTTCCATAATTCTCACAAGCATGAGATGAATGTAATTGTTCCATCAATCACTTTCAGCTGCTTCAGGTGTAGGTCCTATATATGCAGCCTTATTGTGTATCAGATTTAACCGCCTACCGTCCCCTGAGAAAATTCTAACTCCCTTAACAGTATTTGTGTTTCTTGCTGACTTAACAGGCTTTGGATAAGATTTCACATTAAGTAGAGATCCTGTAAGAATTAGATGATTAAGTAATTAAACTTAGTTGTTAATGCACAAGTAGAAGGTAGTAGAATTTAACAAATAGTTTATTTTAATTTTCCAATGTTTGTCGTTGACCTTAATATCTTTCTTTAGAAGATATTTTCAGACAAATTAATGCTGTATTAGAAGGATTTGCTACAGAAGAATTTCAAAATGAACGTGTTTGTCAAATATGTTTCTCCATCTGACAAGTTTTCGTTTTTGCGATTAAGAAGAAATATCTGTGCTATATGTTCGTGTAATCAGCACTAGTGTGGATGAAAGAAGCATCTGATACCAATGGCACTAAAAATCATTAAAAATAAAGTAATTTAAGTCCTCAAATTTTCCCTTTTACTCCTAACAGTCATGCTGATATTTTTTCCTCTATCTCACATTTTAAAACAGTAGGTTAGCAAAGGTGATGACCTGCCAGTTTTAAAACTGGTCAAGCTGGTGTTCAAGAGGTTGTTCCTGATATTGTGGAGAAAAACAGCAAAAGACATAAAATAATCTTTTGTCGCCTTTTTTAAATTTTTTTTTTTTATCCTCAGACTGAGGTTACCAGATATTTTTTTTTGTTTGTTTGTTTCCTACCAGAGATTATGTAACTGTTGTTATTACAGAATTGGAGACTGCAGTGAATGAAGTATTTTGGAAAACTGAGGCACTATATGAATCTCAACATTCCACACGGGCATTTGTGCATAACTACTAGGAAATTTACCTCTTAACAACTAAGAATTAAGCATTAATCAAAGCTTAGATGTACGAGACTGCAGGTGTTGTGCCACGCCATGGGGTTAGCTCTAATGACCACAGGTGGTGGCTCTTAATTTCTGAGGCTGAGATAGCTGAGCTTGAGAGACTTTCTAAGAAGGAAATGAAGACGGAAGTATCATCTCTATTCCCCCAAATTATTTGTTTATATCTGATTTTTATATGCAATTTTCCATGGATGAAGACCATCATGAGTCAAAGGATTACTTCCTCCTTTTATAGATCAGATCAATCTTTTCTGTTTTGACAGGCCACGTATTAGCTCCTGAATCACAGAATCATAGAAACATTAAGTTTGGAAATACCTTTAAGATCATCAAGTTTAACCATCAACCCAACATTATAATGAACACTAAACCATTTCCTGAAGTGCCACATCTACATGTTTTTTGAATACCTCCAGGGATGGTGACTCCACCACCTCCCTGGGCATCCTCTTCCAATGCCTCACCACTCTTTCAGTATAGAAATTTTTTCCTAATATCCAATCTAAACCTTCCCTGGCACAACTTAAACCATTTTCCTCTTGTCCTATCACTAGTTACTTGTGAAAAGACACAGTTTATTTTCTTTTTCAGATGGATGTTAACCTTTTTGCAGAATGGGTTATTTGGCCATCTAGTTCATTCAAATATTAGGAGGTTGAATAGCATTATTTATGCATTCTCCAAGCATGTATTACAAAAATATCTCACTTTCTAACATAATCAAGCAGTCTTGTGATACATCTGGATGCAAGACAAGCATGCTTCTTAAATAGGCTTTCATACTACTCAGGACAGGTGTTCTGTAAAATAGATTAGTTTCTTGAAAGATCAGTTTCTGATTACAGCATACTGGAAATACTGTAAAGACTCTAGTCCTTAATTCGTAAGTAAGACTGATCCTGTAATCTAGTCAGTGGCCAAATGAGGCAATATATGCTAGTGCACCACATCAGCACTTCAAAGAGGTATACTACGATTTTATAGAGGTGGAGAAGGGACAGAATTTTGGCAAGCATTAAAAAGCACCATAAAGATACTTGTAAGTGGTTATAATTATACTTATAAATTCCATCTTGACCATTAGCTGTATCAGGTGCATATTCTTTTAATGAGTATTCCTGCTGACAGTATTGCCCCTGATGGTATTAGTACCAGTACCTTTGGCTGCCAGGAATAAGAGATTTATTAGCTTAATTATTTTTTAAAATGTATGGTTTTATTTTCCCCAAAGGTGCTTTGAGATAGTACTTTGGCAAAATGAGTACTTTGCTGTGATTTGATGATAACTGCAAGTAAAAGCTGAAACGCATGTTAAGAGATTTAAATGCATAATCTAATTTACATCTTTACTTTGATTTCAGAGTAACGTGTCAGGCCAGGACTGGAAACTTGAAGCAGTTTTGGAAGGACAGGATTTTTATGGCCCTCCTCAAATAAATGTGGGTCTAGGTGAAACAGCTCTTTATCCTCTCATGTTCAAGCCTATCACTGAGTGCATAACAACGGTAAGAGGGAAATTAGTTTCAACATTTGAAAAGGATGCTTCTGACAATAAAATTATATCATTGTCCAAATTATGAAAGTGCTTAAGCAGTTACTAATATTAAACATCTGCTTGAGAGTCAGAAATTGAAAGTTTGACTACTAGCTAAAGTAAAAAAAACCAGAAGAACTAACTTTGCAAAATTTAAGTTTAGGCGTGATAAATTTCCCCACCACCTTTTATCTCTTATTTGCTCTCCTATCAAACCCTCCACTGTAATTACTCCATTTACTGGTTACTGTGTAGATTCTGAACATTGATCATAAAAAGGTACATTTTGTTAGTCTTAATTTAAATGAATATATTAAATTGTATTTCATTACCTAAGTAATGAAGTAGTAATGTTGAGTATTTCTCATTGCATGCATACATAACATTAATTTATGTGTTTGGTACTTTGTTTTTGTTTTAAGTTAAACCACTACTTAGAAGCTGCTTTTTCCATCAGAGTAATCACTATTCTCAATGCTAAAATGAAGAGCAAAACAAAGGCTGTGACACTGCTAGGAAAAAGCAGTGTAAGTGTTTTTGCCTGTGGACTAGCTTAGAGATTTTGATTGTAGGTTACTATTCAAATGTGGAATTACTAAAGACAAACCCAAAATTGTTCTCTGTAATGTTAGTAATCCTTCTGCAGATGTTACCAACCAAATATAATGTAGTTTAGGAATGCAGTATTATAAAATTAAAAGCCAAAAGTCCTGAAACCTTTGATGACAAGAAAATATGAGGAATATTTTTGTTGAAGGATAGATGGAAATGATTGAGCAAAGTTATATTTTATATGAGGAATAAGGGTGCATGAAAACATATTTTCTTGATTATTTGTTTTCCAGGAAGAAGCCAAGAAGTATAAAATCTAGAAAGATAAAAGCTTTATATTGTTAAATTTCATAATTTAGAAAAATTAAAAATGCAGCTTTTGTTTCTTTAATTTTTTGTTTTCTTTTAGTTTTCTTCTCTGTTTAACAGCACAGTTTACTTAAGAACTAGAAAAGTCAATAGCAACACTTTCTTATAAGCATGCTTTGTTGTCTGGTTTTAAGATTAATAAGCTAAAGGAGTTGGTTTGGCAGCCAAAGGTGACTTTTACAGTGCTGAAACTTTTTTTTTCCTTCTTTCTTTTTCATAGGGAAGGCTTATTCTGCAAAACGTTACAGCTGGCACTAAAAACATCTTTAGACTTAAGGGAATAGGGAAGAAACCTCTGGCACAGGATTGTATTGTGATAGATTGCCAAGTGAGAATGGTCACTCAAAAACTTTTATGGGTGCCCAATTATACCAAGAACAAGTTAACGTACAAGGTAAATATTTGCAATAATGTGAGAACTGTTTTTCTATCCAAGAGCCTATGAGTTATGTATTACAATTGCAATTATTATTTCAGTTGCAGATATACTATTAAGATTCATGTATCCATGAGAAATTACATCTAACTGTATTTTAGAGTATATATGGATGTGTTTATAGCCAGGAAATCTGAGAGATAGTATATGATTTTACTTCATATTCCATACAAAAAGATTTCTTAGTTTTTTAGTTTGGTTCCTAAGGTGACAACACTGCTACAATTGCACTTTTGTTCTTTTGCTAGTCTTTCCTTACTTCCCCCTCCACCAGTTTGAAACCAGTAGCCAACTCCATCAGTTTTGAAATCAGAGAAGTGGCTTGAGAATTACAGGGTTCCTAAAATTTTCATAAAGCATTAGAATATTGCAGAAGAAAGACAAAAAATATTATCCTGTTAAGAGAAAGATTGACACATGAACTCTATCTGTTTCTCATGGCCTCATGGCCTGGCCAATCAGTGCTCACATTTCTTGGAAAAAATTATACCAGTTAGTGCCTTTAGCCTAGCTATTGTTAGAGGAAGCTAGGGATACTTTGTGCTGATGGGAAAGAAAATTCAGAGGAAATAACAAACTGGAATTATTGAAGGTCAATGGGTCACTGGGGAGATAGAGTGGGAGGTGCTGAGGTAGTTGTCATTTCAGTGGAGAGACATAAGATATAAATTCTTAGAAAATACAGCTCTCTTCAGTTTCCCTGCTCAAGATCTTTATAATGAATACATTAAAGTTATTCCTTGTATGTCTTTTTTTCAGAAACATTGTGTTAAATGGATTTATGACAGTTGTAACAGATGGAAAAGGATTTTTGGAATAAGCTTATTGAAAGAGCTTTAAACTAGAATTGAAGTGGGAAAGCGATAAAAACAGGCTCACTAGAGATAAGCCTGAGGGTGTTACATCAATGTTTGTGGGACAGTGTGCTGGCGAGGTCCTTCGGTCTACTGCTGCCATGGAGGAAGGGGATGGAGTGTCATGTGATAGTAAAGACAGAATTGATATTAAGGGGCTAGAAATCATGGTAGTGCTTGGGAATAATTAGGCAGAAATTAGGCCTTCTCCACACAAAAAGGTGACAGGATCAATACCCAAGATGAAGCACATCTATACCAATGCATACAACACTGACAGCAAACAGAAGGAGCTGGAGGCCATTTTACAACAGGAAAAATATGATAGTGTTGCCATCACAAAAACATGGTGGGATGTTTCTCACAACTGTAGTGCTGTGTTGGATGATGATAAATTCTTCAGAAAGTATAGGCCAGGAAGGAGAGGCAGTGGAGTGACGCTGTATGTTAGGGGGTGCTTTGATTATCTTGAGCAAAATGATGGTGATGATAGGGTTGAGTGTTTATACGAATTGGGGGTAGGCCAACAAGGAGATATCATGGTGGGAGATCACCCAACCAGGATCAAGAGGCAAAAGAAATATTTTCTTGGCAGCTGGGAGAAGTCTCACAATCACTACCACTTGTTCTTGTCAGGGACTTCAACTTACCAGATGTCTGCTGGAAATACAATACAACAGAGAGGAAACAGTCTAGGAGGTTTGTGGAATGTGCGGAAGACAGCATTCTTACACAGCTGGTGAGAGAGCCAACTGGGGAAGGCTCCCTGCTAGATCTGTTGTTCACAAAAAGAGAACTGCTAGCTTGGACTTCTAGAAAGCAGACTTTAGCCTGTCAACTCTAGTTGACAGAGTTCCTTGGGAGTCAGTCCTAGAAGAATAACTGGGCATTCTTCAAGAGGGAAATCTTTACAGCACAGGAGCAGGTTGTTCCAGTGTGCTGTAAGATGAGCTGGTGGGGAAGAAAGCCAGCCTGACTGAACAGAGAGCTTTGGATGGAACTTGGGAAGAAAAGGAAAGTCTATGGCCTATTGTAAGAAGGGGGCAGGACACTCAGGAGGACTACAGAGATACCATGAGACTATGCAGGGAGAAAATTAGAAAGGCCAAAGCCCAGCTGGAACTTAATCTGGCTACTGCCATAAAAGACAGTAACAAATGTTTCTATAAGTACATTAATAATAAAAGGAGGACTAAGAAGTATCTCCATCCTTTACTGGATGCAGGAGGAAACGTCACAACCATGATGAGGAAAAGGCTGAGGTACTGAATGCTTTATTTGCCTTAGTCTTTAATAGTAAGACCAGCTGTTCTCTGAGTGTCCAGCCTCCTGAGCTGGAAGACAGGGACAAGGAGCAGAATGAAGCCCCCATAATCCAAGAGGAAATGTCGGTGACTTGTTATACCACTCAGATGCACACAAATCTATGGGGCTGGATGGGATCCACACAAAGGTACTGAGGGAGCCAGCAGAAGTTCTCTGAAGCCACTTTCCATCATTTGTCAGCAATCTTGGCTAACTGGTGAGGTCCCAGTTGACTGGAGGTTGTCTAATATAATGCTCATCTACAAGAAGGGCTAGAAGGATACAGGAAATTCAAGACCTGTCAGTCTGACCTTGGTGCTGAGGAATGTTATGGACCAGATGACCTTGAGTGCTATCATGTGGCAAATACAGGACGATCTGGTTATCAGCATGAGTTTATGAAAGGCAGGTCTTGCTTGACTAACCTGATCTTCTATGAAAAGCTGACTCACTCAGTGGGTGAGGGAAAGGCCATAGATGTTATCTGGACTTTAGGAAAGCTTTTGACACCAATTCCCACAGCAGCCTCCTGGAAAAACTAGCTACTCATGGCTTGTATACTTCTCTGGATAAAAAAATTGGATGGATGGTCAGGCCCTGAGAGTGGTGGTAAATGGAGTTAAATCCAGTTAGTGGCCAGTCACAAGTGATGTTCCCCAGAGTTCAGTATTGGGGTGTGTTCTGTTTAAGATCTTTATCAATGATCTGAATGAGGAGATTGAGGGCACCCTTAGCAAGTCTGCAGATGACACCAAGGTAGACAGGTCTGTTGATTTCCTTGAAGGTAGGAAAGCTCTACAGAGGGATCTAGACAGCCTGGGTTGATGGGCCAAGGTCAGTGGGATGAGGTCCAACAAGGCCAAGTGCTGAGTCCTGCACTTGGATCACACCAACCCCCTGCAATTATACAGGTCTGGGGAAGAGTGGCTGCAAAGCTCTTGTGTGAAAAAGCACCTGGGGGTGTTGGTCTTCAGCCATATGAATATGAGCCATCAAAGTGCCCAGGTGGCTAAGAAGGCCAATAGCTTCCTGGCTTGTGTGGCCAGCAGGACTAGAGAAGTGATTGTCCCCCTGGACTTAGCACTGGTGAGACCTCAAATACTGTGTTCCGTTACCTCTTGACGGTTGTGTGTGCTTTTTGCTCTGTGATTTTTGGGAGAGTCTTACTACTGTGAGCCCAGATATTTCATGCTTGTATGCATGTAATAAATTAATCAGTGTGAATAATGTATCTTCTCTATGCTAGGATTTTACTCAGAAGCTGTTGTAGAACAGTTGTTGAAGCAAGGTGGGCCAGAATTAGTGGAAAAGGCATGATTACAAAATGTATCAGTGTCTGGAAACTGTGTCCTCAACAAAGGAAACAATATTAATCAGTTCCAGCACTCTCCAGCAGATGTCGTGTAGTGTTTTGTACCATTGTAGTGAGTGAAGATTATTTGTACCCTTTTAATTCCAAAAAGGTTAGGATTTAATCAGTAAATCCAGAACTTGATCACTGCTACCTGTGGTTATTATGAGGAAGGGGAAAACCTCCTCTAAGTGGGAACTGTGACCAACAACCTTGTTAGAAATGCAAAATAAACTTATTCAGAAATATATAGCACAAAGGGGAACAGGAAAAAGAAGTGCTACTAATTTTGCTGTTGTTGTTCATTCCATGCTGCCTGATTACTGTAATTTCTGGATAGTCTGTTGTGAAGTGGAGCACAACAGACTGCAGTTTTGTCTTTGTCAGTATTTCCCCTGGGGGCAGCTGCTGACAGCTGTACAACTCCTTCTCATTTTTAAATTAGCATATTTGAAATTTTACCTTATTGTCCTTTATCTAAATTGATGATTAGTAGAGGAAATCTTGTCTGCTTTGGTGGAGACAGAATAAAGATAATCCAAAAGTGATAGCTTTAGAAATGTTTTTGGGGGGTTCTTTTGTAATTTTGCTGGCTAGTGAATATCTTCATTATTGAATTGATTGATTTGCCACATACATCCTCTGCTGATGGGGTGTATCCACTATAGAAGGTAACTTCTCATAGATAAACACAGACATACATTATATTAAAAAAAAAAAAAAAAGTATTTCATTTATTGAAGTAATAAAGCTCAGCCTATATCAAGAATGATATAAGATGTGGCTGTAGCTGATGAGCATAATAATTCACAGCCATAACCATCAACAATTTACTGCACAATGGATACCTAGCAAGAAGTAATTTAGCTGAATTAATACATGGGTAATTTTGCCTTTGAGGTGTAAATTTTAGCTTCAGTATTCCATTTTAATATCTGAATATATTAAACTGTAAACAATAAAAACTCATTTAATTAAAAAATTGTTTACAATGTATATATGCTACTTTGTTTCTGAGTATTCACTCTATTTATCTAATAACCTCAACCAAAATAAGGGTACTACTGCAAAAGTGTACTATTTAAAACAAAAGTCTGAGAGGAGGAAGAGGGAAATAATTCTTTCCTCCATTAAGAAATCCCTCTTCCCTCTGAATAGTGCTTCTCCTACTTCAAACATATATAGAGTGTTCATGTCTGAAGCAGCAACAATTTTTGTATGGGTGGTTTGCTTGTGAAACAATTAATATGTACCAAGAGAGCTGGGAAGAAACATGCCTTTGGAATTCAGTGGAAGTCATGTGTGTGACTCCATCAGTCTACCTTTAAAAATGCTAAGCAAAACACTTTCAGTGCCCACAAAGCTTTCCATGGCTAAAACGACAATTCCCATAAATTCCCTTGAAAAATGTGAACGTTTTTATGAAGTATTTTCTACTGATTTATGTGTAGACCTTAGGGAAAAACTGCTACTGTGCTCTTCATGACTAGTTCTAGGGAATATTGCAACAAATAGTCTTTCTCATGATTAACTTACTCCTGGATCTGAAAAAGCATCACAACAGAATTCATAAAGAATTTATGCACATATAACATCAGCCAGAGAGCACATCTTTCACTGATGCTGAATTAATAGAAGGTTAGTGACTGCAATGTAAGTGGATTTTTAGTGGCTGTAAAATTAGATTCAAATCATCCTACAAGAGTAGGAAGTGTAAAGTATTTCTATAAAAATCCAATCTGTCAGTCTCATGACAAAATTTTTTATACCATTTTCTTTTCATTTTTATATAAAACTCTGTCTGCTGGATGTAAATAATTGTCTGGTGTGCTGATGTTTACTTCTAATGGCACCTTTGGTAGTAACTTTAACTATAAAGGTGCCTAATTCTTTCAAAGCTTGATTTTGCAGTAAAAATATATAAAACTGCTTAACTGTTTTTCTCTGTGCTGTTCAAAATAGATGTCATTAAAGTGTCAGGTGACATTTTTGAAGTTATACTTATTTGCTTACTCAACTCTGGAAAAAAACTAATTTTTTACTATAATTTTGAAGAATGGCTTTCCATTCCTATTAATCTTAAATAGTCATATTACAGTTCTGAACAATGAGTTTTCAAACTCATAAATTAGTTTTAAATTGTAATATTTTATAAATCTCTTCCATTTATAATTTCTGTGTATAAATAGTGACTTGAAGGTATAAGATAGTGGAGAATACTACCATTTAAGAATTAAATCCTTGGATAATAACTTATAACACCATTGGATAATAACAACATTGGATAATAAATTACATTTTGTTTTCATTGTGTTATTCTACAGTTCTTATTTTCTGAGTGATAGGGAAAATATGTAGCATATATTGTGTGGATTTGGGGAACTTTTTGGTTACTAAAAGACAGCATTTCTTCACTGAATGAATTGTAGTTATCGCATGATAAATATTACAGCAACTTGAATAGCTTTGCTGTTTCTTAATTATGTCATATATTGTCTTTCTAACAAATTTAGCAAAGAATTTTTTTATGAATTTCAAAGACTTAAAATGGTATGTGGATCCAGACTTTAATACAGCAATTTTATAGGAAGTTCTATTCCATTTCAGCTTATTGTGATAGTTCTTTATTAGACTTTTGTTTTGATTATGAATAGTATCAAAGTAATTTATTAGTTGTCCACACGGTTTTATATTGCAAAGCAAGATAATTAACTTTATTTTCTTATGAAGTCTTAAAAAGTAGTGAAAACCAACTTATTTTAGTAGTCTATCAAACTAATTTTTTCTTGTATTTTCCTAATTAAATTGCACAGTGTGGTGGAGCTTGGGCATACATTCTTCTGAAGTACTCAATAAACATTAAAACCATTATATATTTTTTATTTACAATTTACTTATTACATTATTTCCTGATCAATGCTAAATTTTATTACTGAAGAGGAGCATTGTTCCAAAATGTATATATTTATTTTTAAATAGGTATAATTCATAGATAAACTAGAGGAACAAAAAATTATTTTTTTGAGATAATAGATCTGCTAGGAAGTCAAAGACTCTTAGAATGATAGCGGTTTGAAGGTATCTCTGGAAATCATCTAGTCCAATCCCTCTGCTAAAGCATGTTCACCTAGAGCTGGTTGCACTGGAACGTGACCAAGCAGGTTTTGAGTCACCAGGGGAGGCTCCACAACCTCTCTGGGCAGCCTGTTTTAGTACTCTGTCATCCTTGCAGTAAAGAATAGGGATAACCATCAAAGTTGGAGTTTTCCTAGCTAACAGTTTAAAAAATGTTTTGCGCGTTAGGGCATCTGATGTGTTTTCTGATTGTTGTTGCCAGGAATGATAGAAAGATGTTCAAGAAAGGAAGAACTACCAAAAGGAAAGTTTTTATAAGACAGCATTAATACTGATATGATTGTTCTTTTTGGCAGTAGGATGCACACAAAGATTGTAATGATAATCAGCAACGTTACATAGATTGCAGCTGCTTTAAATTGGTAAATATTTAAAGAAACTGTAATTATTCATGCCTCATAAAGTCTGTGTGAGCCTTTGTGTGTAGATCCACCTATTTCTATCTGTATAGATACTGTGTGTATGTGTTTATCTATGTGACCCCACCCTTGATATGATTCCATGCTAAAAGATGCTTAATTTTTGGTTGGATATGGAGCACAATATTTCCTATGTAATGGTTGTCATGAAATCACCTCTCCCCAGACATTTCCAGTTAACAACAATACTGGTGCATCCAGAGTAAATTGCGTAAATTCTTACTTCTTTCTTGTATAAAATAATCCCTAAATGCTACAGCTTCACTGTTTTTATTTTGGCACGATCATATCTATTGGGATACCTTTGAGACAAGATTTTTGTCTTTCAGGTTTTCTTTGATCATTCCTACATTACAAACACTTCCTTCAATGGAAGACTTCTTTCCCTATATTCCAGTTAATCTGTAATTGTTCATCAATCACTCCTTGTAAATTAGGACACCTGCTAACGAACTGCCTCTCCCACTAACTGGTAGAAGTAATTCCATACCTTGACTGATTTTGGGTAGCTTTTAAGTCTGAAATGTGGTGGGTTTTTTGTTTGGTTGTTTTTTGTTTTGTTTGGTTGTTTTGTTGTTGTTTGTTCAGTTGGTTTGGTTTGTTTTGTCTGTTTATAGAAGAGCTGCTATTTAGGCCCTATTTTAATCAGAATTTATTTGCCTAACAATAATGACCCATAATAGATTTTGTTAGGCACATTCAGGTAATTTTGTGACCATGGTTTTACAGGTTATTATAGGATGTATAATTATATAACACTACATTCTGAGACTAAAATTGTGTCCTATGCTAACATACAATTCTCTTAAAAATGCATTCTAATAACAAATAGCTATCTATTATTTAGGAGGAAGTTGAATTAAAGCTCACTATATATAAATTCTTTTATTGCTTCACTTCAGACTTTCCTCTACACTTACAAAATCTTTGCAAGAAGTTATTCTTTAAAAAACCCCTGAAATTTCTGGACTTTTACCTATGTTTACTTTTAAATTCTCCATCTTTTTCACTTTCTGAGTGGTTTTGGATATATTGTTAGTCTATCAATGTATGTGTAATAAATCTACAGTTTAGCAGACAGGCATTACACAACATTATGCCATATTGGAACCTCAAATGTTTGTGAATTCTTCTCATTAAATAGGATTCTTGGTATGAATTCTGATATTAATATAAATTGGCCTGTGTGCATGTGCAAGTGTGGGCATGCACATTTAGTATCCATTTGCCATCTGAGGCTGATTATTTAATTAGTTTCAGTAACATCCTTGATAAATCATGTCACCATTAGATCAAACCAAAGTTCAGTGTAAGGAACACATTAATGGTTAACTAATGTCTGTTACAACGATAGACCTTGTCAAGATGTTGGAGGTAAGAGATTATACTGTTGGGACCAGTGCTTGAAGACTGGAGCTCCTAAAGGGTGAATCACTTAAATAGTAGAGACAAATAAGTTTGCTTATAAAGATAAATGAATGGGAGTAATACATTAATGATAAGCTGTTGAGTATTCTTATCTGTAGGAAAAGTGAGCAGCATGGAGAATACTAGTAAGTTTAATGGCTGCATCAGTTATGTACAATTTTTAACATAGATTTGTAACAGCCATGGAAATAATTAAATTACTATTTCTTGGCTATACTTCAGAACTCTATTCTAATACTCATTATAGCCAGTATTTGATTCCAAAAGGTGTTAGAATGTGAACATAAATAAAGAAGACGACACAGACATTTTTGATAATGAGGGTCATGGCTGTAATAGCATAAGAATCCTTTCTGTGGCTGTCTAAGCAACTCCTCTTGTATTTCCAGTCATTTAAGGGTCCAGTGTGATGTTACAGGAGCAGCCAGTAGTAACTGGCCATTAGTACTTTCCCCTGAGAGTAACTCTAAGATCAGTTTACCGCAGAATCGAAAAGCAATGGGAATTGTTATACCCAGAAGTTCTTACTGTGATCCTAAGTCCATTCCTACTTTTACTGCAGAAAGTACTTCAGCAAGACTTTAGTCTATCTGTTAATTTTTATTTGCACTTGGAGTCTAAAAGCAGAACATGATGGAGTGAACTTCATTTAGTTAAAGTTTTTTTCCCTTAACGATATCTCACTAGAGCAAGAAAATAAGCAGAACAGCTCCAGTATTTTTGCTATTTTGGCCCAATTTATTAAAAATGCATTTCTATCAAGATCTATCTCATTATGGAAAACTAATTCAATATGTATCAGTTAAATGGGAGAAGGGTAAGGAAGTAGTGGCAATGATGGCACAAGCCTTGAGTAAATATTAGAAGCTGGAGTACATTATATCAGGATGTTCAGTCAGAAAAAGTCAGCAGGGAGTCTGATACAAAATCAATGCATCTGTGGTGATGGGGGGGGGGTTGTTGCATATTTGGGCTTGTGAATTTGGCAAAATTATGAACAGAACTATAGCTTTATCTTTTGACACAAAGGTTTAGATAGTAATTTAGATTAGTTGATTCAGCATTAAGTTGTATTAAATCTGAATGCCTGTTTCTATATTAAGTATTAAGGTTGCTCAGCTGAAAATCAAGATCATAACTGAAGCCTTAGCTGTGTTTTTTAGTCATGTTTCAGAGTCTCTGATTTAGTACTTGATTGCTTTACAGCATAAATAGTATTCATGAAACTGTGTAGATAACTAGAAAAATGTTAAATACAGTACCACTGATGTTTTATTTCTAAATTTATTGGGTAGTTTGCCATTTCAGGTGTGCAAGTTTTTATATTCTAATTTCCTATTTTGCAAACACACATAGAAAGAATTCTGGCCCTGGCTTGGCTTAAATAACTCCAAAATGGTCGTCTTAGAATCTTCTAACACCTTAAAGAACTAAGGAAAGCTGGAGTAGTCCACACTGTAGTTTACCTTGCAGTCACAGTTCTCTGATCATTTAGAATTGGGGCATTTTGAAGCATACAACAGCTGTCTTTCTACCCTTGAAGGCAAAACTGCATGAAATGGCAGTATGCACTCAGATTTTACCTTGATACATATCTGTGAGGCAGTACCTAGATTATGCATGTGAGTAAAGAGATTAGGATTCACCTTAGAAAAATAGAAATCTCTGGTTTGGAAGGGACCTCTAGAGGTCATCAAGTCCAACCCCCCTGCTGAGAGCAGGGACATCCTCAACTAGAGCAGGTTGCTCAGAACTCTGTCAAGCTGCACCTTGAATGTCTGCAGGGATGGGGCCTCAACCACCTCCCTGGGCAACCTGTTCCAGTGTTCCACCACTTTCATGTTAAAGAACTTCCTCCTTATTTCTAATCTAAATCCACTCCTTTCTAATTTAAAACCATTGCCTCGTGTCCTTTCACTCCAGGCCTTTGTAAACAGGCCCTCTCCAGTCTTTTTGTAAGCTCCCTTCAGGTCCTGGAAGGTGGCTATTAGGTCTCCCCCAAGCCTTCTCTTCTCCAGGCTGAACAATTCCAGCTCTCTCAGCCTGTCCTCATTGGAGAGGTGTTCCAGCCCCCTGATCATCCTCGTGGCCCTCCTCTGGCATTGTTCCATCAGATCCATGTCCTTCCTGTACTGAGGGCTCCAGAGATGGACACAGTATTCCAGGTGGGACTGAGTGGATGTTACGGTGTCTTATTAGATAGAAATATTTTAGTTTAGAAAATACTTTTTATTTGTAGTTATACAATTAATTTTGCTCACATGGAAGAAAAAAAATTATATATACCTCAGAGTTAATCCATACCATGTAAGTGAGGAGAAAAATCTATCCTGACAATTGTAAGCATTACTTCAGCTTTGATGAAGAAAAGGGTACCTAAAAGTTCCCTCCCATTTATTAAAACTATTGATTCTTAATATTCCTGTCATAATTCTGAGATTTTGTTAGTAACGCTTCATTATATTTCATTGTGTGGAGCGTTTTCTCTAGGGATTTATCCAACACTGTCATGTTCATGCGTTAAGGCACTATGTAGCTCAGGGTTTGCTCTGCTGGGAAAGAGGAGGAGACGCTGGTCAGGAGCAGCTGGCACTGGGGACTAATTTGCTGTCTTGGGGGAGGAGGCAGGGTGAAGTTGAAGGAGTGAGAGCTTGTAGCCAGAGAGGATGTATTAGCTCTATCCTGGCTATTGCTGTTCTTGAAGTCCAATGTCAGCCCTTTGGGGCCACAAAGTATCCATGTAATAATTTTAAATTATTTGCATTCAAGCCAGGGTTAATGGAGTGTGCAAAAGAAAGTTCTTAATTAAATGCTTGCTAAGCTTTTTACATTTTACCCTCAAGTCTTTCTCAAATGAATAATAGCTAATAGCATATTCCACACAGTGTACTTAAATCCTCAGTATTACCAAAATATAAATATTTTCCTTTGAGATTTTCCCTCCATTTTCTCTATGAAGTTTGTGAATTGAGTAATCTTATCTGAGGAAGAGAGAAAAAAGCCCAAATGTCTAATATGGCACAACCAGGAGTTATTCAGCTGGAAGACGTTAAACCCGTTTCCAACAGCATTTCTCAGAGATTCATAGAACAAGCTTTATAGATACATGAACTGGGAAAATTTTAATCCTGTTAACTTCTTAGATTTTGAGCTGCTTATGTTTTTGTCTTTTGAAAATTCCATCTTCTGTGATTCCTGTTAAGGAAAGTCATCTGTCTTCTCTTCTTCAGTTGATGTCAAACCTTACCAGCCCCTTTTCTTCCTATTTATAGCCTTTTGAAACTTAAAGATGTAGAAGTAACACTTAGAAATACCAGTGTTTGGACATGTAGAACAGAAGTTTATATAACTTGCAATAACAAAGACCAAAATCTAAAAAAATAATGCTTCCAATTTGGAAGATTATAAATTGTGCAACTCTTCAGTACATATTATGGTGAGGTGATATACAGACATGTAGAAAATAGAATGTCTGTGAATGTCTATGAACATTTTTTCAGGGCTTTAGAATTTACTTTGGAAAAAATAAAAATAAACCAGGACAAAAGAATTTCTGCAGAAAAGAGAAATGAAATCATGCTTTCATTATGGCTGGAGACCGTCCAGGTAGTCTGCTGGGGCTACTGGTGGTAAGCTGCTCTACCAAATGAAAATTTGGCCAGACAGGCTTCTCATTTTCAAAGTGTCAGGTTTTATTCCCCAATTTTCTTCTACAGCCAGATGACTGCAAATTTAATCCTAAATGACAATACAACTTTTTGGTGTGTAACACCTATGTATTATACTCCTATATTATTGACCCCTTGCTAATTGTGGATAATAATGGTGATGTTAAGAAGTATTGGGCTAAAAAATGACTGAGCTTGCCATCTTCCTACATACAGCCAGGATAAGTCTTCTTTTATGCTTACTTTCATGCTATGAATTCCATTATACAGCCGGTGCCAGAGCCATGCAGAGCACAGCAGTGTTAATGAGGAGCAGCAGCTGAAGTCCTGTCCATGGCATAGATGACCTGATGATCAAGGTTTTTGTGTTGGTATTTAGTTGTGATTGTGCTTAGAATAAACACTGAAGAGTTTTTTATGTCCACTTGTCTCAAGTTGCTCTGCACAGGTGTCTTCACTGCAAGTTCTTCCAATACAGACAGAACAGCCCTTTACAGCAGAATTGTGCTGTATGGAAACAGATTAAAATTGTCATTGTTTCATATATATTTATTTTGAAGCTCTTGCTAATCATATTGGACCTTCATTACATATTGAGTTTTTGAAATGCAGCACTTGTCTTGCCTGTTCTGAGCCTTCCATCAAACAAACTGTCTCTGGTGTAAGTAGATTTATTAGCAGTCATCAAGACTTCACCTTTAAGATAGAATTATCAGTAGGTAAATTAATTTTCATAGCTTCTGTCATTGATTTATTAATAGTAAGACTCGTTGGCTTAGCAGAGCTTGCGAGACCATCTGTCTTGTGCATATCTTCAGCTAAATGCTTTTCTGTAATAAGAAATCAGACTTGGCCAAATGAACCACCTCTGCCAATACCTACTTTCATTTTAATTGAATACTGAATTTGATAAGCCACTTGTAGTTGAAAATGACCTCTATCAACACTTCTATAATGATTAGTTAATAAGAAAAGGTTATGTTAAACCTATTTTCAGAAATCATTCACTAGTTGTGTGCTTGAATATG
The DNA here is from genome assembly GCA_024611175.1 of Megaceryle torquata. Lineage (NCBI taxonomy): Eukaryota > Metazoa > Chordata > Aves > Coraciiformes > Cerylidae > Megaceryle > Megaceryle torquata. Next base: position 1,869 of record JANIJG010003123.1, on the reverse strand, counting down.
CTACTTACTGGCCAGCTGTCCATGGCAGTAATACCATCTCAAGCTATGCATGTATTTAAGTAAAACATCAATGCTAAGTTATTAACTACAACTTAGGTACAAGCAACAATATGAACCTATATCATTATGAAGCTGCCTACACTGGACAGAAATGCTTAAAGAAGAATTTAATGCTAAATACCCCTTTTCTGGTTTTAGATCCAGGAAAGATCTCCTGTGCACAGAATTGTGTTCTAAGTCCTGCTGGCCTAAAAAGTGGGTTGTATTGGAAGATTCTCAATAGGGAATAAGCACAGATGACTTTTCAAATTTCTTTGTGTCACATATAAATTGCACCTGAACGATATGCAATAACTCTGCTCCTTTCCCCGTCTTTTCACATTTGTAAGCATTGAGCAAAAAGCTGTTTTTCGCAGGAATTGAAACACTCCTGGTCATCATGCCACCAGTTATCATCACAGCTCAGGATAGCAAGCAAGAAGGCAGATGATCTGGCAAACAAGGTAAGTAAATGATCCATATTTTGTACCTCCACCTCCAGAGCCCTGCACAAAATGAAGCAAAATCAGATAAATTTATGTATACATGCAAAACTCTGTATGAGGCAGTTATGAACAGTGTGTTCCATGCTTCAGTTTTATATGGCATCAGTGGCACTTGAAATGAAAGCAGGTTCTAAAAATAAATGTCAGTGAAACCTTGAAATAAAAATCAAATTACAAGGGTGCCACTCAGTCACTTCCCTGTTAGTGGGGAACTTTGTGGAAACACATGGATTTCATACAGTTATCTTAAAACCAGCTTGCACAACCTGATCTGAGCTGATCCTATAAAATTTGTTTTGCATGCATGTTTTATCTGACTTGTGATAAAGACAAGATAAAACTACAAAAATCAGCTATCTCCCATTTTATAAGACTTTTTTTCTTTCTAGTGGTGATAAAAATTCACTAGTCTTCTTCCTAGCAGATGTTTCTGTCAACCTTCACTTCCTTTCCTGAACTAAACTCATCTCTTTACCTACTTACAATTTTTTAATCAGGCTCTCAACTTTAAAAAATCAGTCTGACACCCTCTCTGGCACTTGGAAAACAATATTTTTCCTAAGACACTAAACTATGACTTTTCTGAAGTTATGGAACAAGTCTCTTACCTCTAGTGTTTTTCCTTTTGTGTTGCTTTTCAACATTCTTTTGGATGTAGACATTGTACTGGTTATGGATAAAGTAAAGATAATTTAAAAATTCTCCTATTTTCTCCATGTTTATCCTTTTATCAGAGATTGAAAGAGAAGAAGCTTGGCCCTGCTGAGTGGTGGTCCAAAGGCTGGAGCTCTGAAGAGTTAGAAAGTAAAAGTTTTTCTCTAAGTAATCTAGGTTTCATTGTGGATGTACCTTTCTACTATTATTTTTTATTAATGGGTTTAGAAGAGTGTATACCTACATGTAGATTTATGACATAACAAGTCCCAGACCTATGTTGACTGAACATACCAAGGAAAATATCGTAGGATCACTTGTGAAAAGTTCAGTGTAGGACTCACAGGTAAAATACTTGTGAAGGAGAATTAACACTATAAATCATTCAGAAAGCAGCAACTTTGATAGGACTGGCCACCTCTTCAAGGTGAGTCAAGGGAGAAAAACATTTTTCTGTCTTCATGTGCACACCAGTAGAAGATTAAAAATCAGAACGAAAAATATTTTGAAAGTGTATTTTCCATTAACCTCTCAGAATTAGAAACCACTAATGATATCAGCTTTTGTGAATTTTATATTTCAGAACTAGATGAATAAGTTGGGTGGTGGTGTGGCAGCTTAAGGAACACTGGCTTCTCAGAAAATACTTTCATGCTGTTTTAAAACCAGG
>JANIJG010003119.1:832-11343 GCA_024611175.1 Megaceryle torquata | reverse complement strand
TGCTGATGGGGCCATATTTTGGTTGGAGTACTCAATTGCTTATTCTGTTTGTGATTTTATGGTGGCAATAGCAGGAAGGGAAAAAAACATGGGCAAAGCCTGTCATCAATAAAGATGTAAAGCAGCCATACGCTCACTTCAGGTGATTCTATAACCACATCCTAAACGATTTGTGCTTGCCTAGAGGCTATGCACAGCCAAATCTTCACCACTGTCTTGTCTGGTGAAGGTGAGAAGCTTGCACTCCCTCATGATTTCATCATTTAAACATCCACCGACCAAAAATAAAACCTGCCAAGCTGCTCCTAAAAGACAAGCACATTTTCCTGGGAAGGTTAGTTATCCGTCTACTCCTGCCTTGTGCTCGTCTTCTGAAGATTCCTAAAAGTGGCTTTGAAGTGAGACCAAGACGAGTGCCAATACCCTGTGCAAATCTATGCATTAATTCCTCTGAATTCTGACACGAGGCTTTGCAAAGATGCATAAAAGGCCAAAAGACAGGAACGACACTTAAAACTGCATTCCTTAAGAACAAGAGCACACCCGTTCTCTGCCTAGTGAATGTCCAAGATAAACGACAGTTACTGAGCTCCCTCAGCATTGATTTAGGGAGGTCCTTAATAACCTAGGACATAAAATACAAATGCAACTATAGTTATGCCATCAAAAACAGACTGAGGATAAAATCTTGAGCCTTTTTAATGGCTAAACATTGATTTTCATGACATGGCACTGAATTTCAGAAACCCTGATTTACTTGCCGATTTTTGCTTCTACTTCAAGCAAACAATTCCAAACTTGATGTTTTGGAAGTTGATGGAAAGTGTCACAACATAAATAAGTGTTTGGAATACTCAATTGCTTCTGTAATTCATCCATGGCTGAATGGTGCTGGGAGATTGAGACTAGGAGCTGAGAATATAATGCATGCATTAAAATTAGATAATGTTAATGCTCTTTTAAACACGGATTTCTGTAAAGGAATTTAACAAACATTATGCCTTACAAAAATGATGGATGCAAACTTCAACACCAGACCCGTTAAGAGTGCTGTGAATTTTTTCTAACACAAATTTGACAGTTTCATAGCTTTGACTTTCAATTCTCCGTGATTTGTTACAGCAAGATCCATAAGATGTTTTGCTGGCTAGATCTATTCTCATTTTAGCTCCATTCAGAAACTCGTGTGTTATCCAAATGTCTAACAACTGTGTGTAAGGACCAGACTATTATCATTTATTTCACAGCTACCCATATTTTCAAAGAAGAATAGCTAAACCAAAACTGTTTCACTCTGGTTCTCTTGCTGGGGTGCTGTAGGACACCTCTGCTTATTCTTTTCTGTGCCAGCCTTGTCTTTATCTGGGTACACTATTTATTACAAAATTTCTTTAAACTTGGCAAATTCGTGCCCTATGCTTTAAACATAAATGTGAATGCACGCACACACACCTCCTTAGCTGTCACAAGCTCTTTTTGCAGCTGCTATGACAAGCTGAAGGGTACAGGGTCCTGCTCCTGCACAGACTATGCTGGGACCAAGTCCTGCAGGTGCTTTGTGTTGGTGAGGCAAAAAAACCCCAAAACAGCCCAAAACCCTAAAATAAAACATCCTGTCAGAGATGATAGGTCATAAACTCCTCCTTCATTCCCTTACTGAGAATAGGAACTGTTGTATGTTACACTAAAAAGTCTGACAGAATTATCAAGGACTAGAGCACTCATGTGGATACTATACCTGAAGATCAGAGATAGAAAGGGTGACAATTCACCCTTCAGAATCTTTTAAAGATTACAGCTTTCATTGCCTTAAAATTTCTTCCTTCCTGGCAGTAAACCTGTGCTAAGACAAGTTGAAGGGATTTTGCCTATTGTGCATGCCTATTAATTACCTGTTCCCTGTCACTCTACTAGACAAACTCTTACGTGGTTACAATAAGGGAAGAATCCAGCCTATTTCCCAGCAAATGGAAAGAGCTTCGCCATGAATTTAATTGTGTGGTTGCTGTATTTTGTTGTTGTTGCCTTTATTGTTGTTGTTTTGGCTTTTTTTTTTATGCTAATCTTTAATACAGATTTATTAGTTTCCTGAAATACCTGTTCAGTTCAGTAGCTTCACCACCTGCTGCAAAGCACAGCTTCCAAATCACTGCATAAAGCCCCCTTTCTGATAACCCTATTTCTACTGTATGAGTGGCATAAAAGCATCTGATGTTGATATTTCATTCCTACCACATGGTTACCATTCCTACCAAACAAACCATCTTATAATAAATAAGTATTTGCCTAGAACTCATTATCAGGACAACTCTGTCTGCATCTTTGCATTTTTATGTTAAATTCTGTAACAATTCTCTGAGGATAGGACATTTTATAAATATATTTCACATTTCTCCACAGTGTCTTAAGACACTTTTCAGTTGAGTTTCAACTGCAACGGTTGCTATGGAATATGTGAACAGACACAGCTCTTACAGAACTTCCTTGTTACACCGGATGACTCTTGCCCTCTGAAAGCTTTAGTTTTCCAATTTCTTCCTCCTGTAAAAAACTAATGAGGTCCTTTCTGTACTACTCCATATTGTCAGTCATTCTTCCTTGCAGGGGTCTTTTAAATAAGCTTTTCTGTCATAGAAGTTGCTCTAAAGGCGTTAACTTGCTATACTGAAATAAATGCATTCTTTCACCCTAATTACAAACCCCATTTTTCCTTACAACTCTGTAAAATCTATTTGGGTGAATGGTACTCTAAGTTATAATCTGTTTTTAGCACACAATTTTCTCCAACTAGCATTTTTTCCCTGTTCATTGTTGGGAGCAGTATTGTTCGCTATATAATGGTAATTCTATTTGGTGTACAACCTTCTTCTAGTTTTGTGCAATATTTTGAACAACTCAAAACTTACAACAAAAGTAAAATAGGCCAACATTTGTGAAAATGTATAGCCTGTGTTTCTTCACTTAAAGATGCCTTAGAACTAAGCTTCTGATTTCGAGCTTTTGGCACATGCTGTTTCATACTGACTGTGATGAGGAAATACATTTATATCTAAGTATATACAGACAATAAGTATTCCAGAAGGTACAGCTGAAGTAATTTCATACATAGAAGCCTTTCTGTTGTATTACACACAGAAATGCCAATTGGAGGTTTGTGTCAATCCCAAGCTGGTTTTGAGGAAACATTTGCAGTCTGAATTTGTAAAAGGTACTTTTTGTGATTTGAAAACAATCAAGCCCCAGCAAATTAAAGGAGTCTTGCCCAAACTACTCAATTGTACTTGCTCGATAAACCTGCGTGACTGTTCTCATTTTTCCTAATAATACACATAAACCTGCTCACACGCAGCAGGGGCAGGAAAAATGAAACTGATACCAGGACTTTGTTGAAAATCCTATACAGTTAGCACGCTTAGGAAAAAGAGCAGATGTGATGACACAGGCAATACTGACAGTTCTACGCAGTCAAGGTCTACTCTTGCAGGGGGAAAACAGCAGACAGAGCTCTACAGGATGCTGCTAACCAAGAGGCAACGTTCTGAATCAGGGAAACACATGCTTTGCCTTTTTTTAACCATACACAGGTCGAGTGCTGATCCACCCCCTAAAAGAATTTTGAGGGTCGTGGATATGAGACGTGGATAGTGGCATGCCTAGGATCTGTAATATCAGTTCCAAATACACAGCAAAAGGTAAAGGGAATGAATACAAAATAAAATATACGATGACGATCTAATTACCAGGGGCTGTCTTTGCATTATCAAGTACAATAAACCAGTAGCTGGAGACATCCAGAGCAAACCAGCTGATGCTGTGCATCAGCATCCAACCTTTATGCATTCTGAGAGGGTTACTTCTAGTCTGGCACCATGGGCTGAATATCCATTAGCTACAGGAGTATATCAGATAGAGACCTGGAGACTATCATCTGACTTTGGTTCATTCCTAATGGTTTGAATTTCCATGGTCTGAGACTCCTCCCTAACGTGAGCCAAACTGCAGCTCATAGGAAGAGCCAGATTTCCCAAGAGGGCCACAGAATACAAAGCCCAGAGGAAATGCATCTTTTAGATAACCAGTTGCTAAATAAGGCTGACTCAAGTGGATGTTGTTACTATGAGTAAGTGCTCATCAGGTCAGAAGAAGTAATCGAGAGTACAATTGCATTTATCAATGCCTAAGAACTCAGAAATTCCCAGATGTCCCACTGAATTCAGGATTCAGATGGTTCCTGGCATCTTGCCTTGGTAGGATGCAATGGGTTTTTCCTCCCCTGCATAGACAATGTCAGCAGGAGGCAGTCAGAAAACTTCCTTCTCAGTCCATGAAATATTGCTAGCAATAACATTTTTTTGTTCAAAGCCTGTGCACTCTCACTCCCTTCCCTAAGGGTGGAGTAGTAATCGAGAAGGTGGTCTCACAACAATACCACTGAGTTACTCTCAAAACCACACAGATTTTTTTTTTCTCCCCCAACAGAACTAACCCAAGTGAAAAAGCAGTTTCCTTCCCAGTCTCACCAGTGACAGCCTAAATATTATTCTAACGTCACTTGCTTTGCTTTTGACTGGCAGCAGCAAAAAAAGAGAAAAGACTCAATACTCCTTTTTACAGAGCCACTACTAAGGAGGCACTTTTCTCCATAGACACATTGTGTAATTTTCTTAAGTAACAGTTTGAGCTCCAAAAAAATCATTTCATATTGGTACACGGAATGTCAAAAGAGGCAAAAATGCACACCACGCTACGAGGAGGAGGTAAACCGTAACATTTCTATGAAACCAGCAGGCACCAAGACAGGGACAGAAGTTCAATGTGTCTAAGGTCACCTAAGAACTCAGCAGGGTACCTGTCTTCCAAAGCAGCACATTTCAGCCCAGTGTGACACACTGAAGTTTGAGAATATTTATGACCCGTGGCATTAAGTGGATTCTTAAGTGCTTGGCCGAACGGGGATGGATTTGAACATGATTTAAGCAACTCTCTGAATTCAGGTTAAGACATTCTGACTCTACATCTTTTAGTTCAATCAAAGGCAAATATTTATAGTAGGACAATGGTGAACTGAAGTTCTCCACACTGATCTTTTTTTCTTAATTTTCAAAAATGTGTTCTAATCTCTGTAAACATTTGTTTTACTTTCCTCTCTTTTCATAGTCACTTCTTTTCTTTTTCCACAAGTAATAAGTAACAAGGGCACTGAACATTGTATTTTTAGATAAATTTTTTAAAAGAAATTAAAAAAAAAACCCACCAAACTTTTGGGAACTTTGAATCATCTAGAACTTCTGCTTACATAGATTTTTATTCTATATGATTTTAGGAAAAAAAATCATCACTATGGCTCAATAGTGTTGCTTAAGAAAATAGGAAATGACAAGTTACCTCATTGCTCTGGAGGAACACAAACTGTCATTAAGTATATCAAACAGCAAGTCGTAATTCTAAGGTCTGAGTCCCAGACCAATCTCTCCTTTCAAATGCAGAGCGTGGAGGACAGTGAACCACAAAACTATTTTCTTAGTTTTGAAGAGTAACTGAATAACATTCACACCAAGGCAACAAGAGCACACTCCTCCCTTTTTGTGGGGAGACCTTCCTAGTTGTCAAATGTGTGCTGAATTTATACTAAAGGTACTGTGAAAGTTCCAGGAGGTTGTGGATTTCTAGTCAAGACTTCACCTCGTCAGAAGCAGCGAGATAGAGCAAAGGGGATAAACACATATGGTGTTGGTACTCCACTGTAGACAAATCCAGCTGTTGCAGGAAAAACCTCCTGAAAAAGATCTTGTCAACGATCACCACCGATTTACCAGGCTCTTGTAATCCCCACAAGCTCCTGATTGTGACCTTTGTTCTTTTGGGTGGTTTTCACTAATTCCATGGTGGGTTTTTTAGAAACCAGATTATTATCCCACTCTTCCTTTCTGACATCAGTCAAGAAGTCCTATTATTATCTCTGAAGGTATCCTCCATTGCTGGCTTTACAGACTGAATTTCGTGGCGATGTTAGGCAACAGCATGGCAAGGTTGAATAAATTGTTGTCTCTGTGGATTAGAAAGTCTGAGAAACTTGCAAGTAATTGGGTTTTCTGTTTGAAATCTTGTATTTGGAGACTTTAAAATTCAAGAGACAATTGTAATCTCTAAGTGTCTGGGCATCAGATATTTTACATCTTTTTTTTTTTCCATTTTTAATATATAATGGGTTCAGAGAAGTGCCACTTTAAAGTTTCAACACAGGAGGAACATTCGTATGTCTTTAATGGTCAATTTATGTCACACTGACTCTTTGAAAATAGTGCAACTTGCCATGAAGATTCTCATTTTTATTCCCCTGGAAGTTCTTCTATTTCTACTAATTATTTGAAGAGGGAAGAGGCAATGAATAGAACCTTACTGTAGAATGAAAGAGGCATAATGTGTGAACTTTTTTAATGTATTATCACTAAACTTTTATAAAACCACTGCCAATTATATTGTGACTGTTACATTATGTCCTGTTTTCTTGACTGAGACTGTAAATTAAAGGAAAAAAAAAAAGTTAAGCAACTGAATTTCATTATGTCTATCAAAGGGTCAGTCTCTCATCTTCAATATATTTCTGAAACACGTTAAATTAGAAATCAAATTCCTATCACATATTAAAAGAAAATATTTCCATTTAATCACACGAGCAGGCCTTGTAAATAACAGAGTTCAAAGCTTTGGAGCAGATGGTCTTTCTGTTTTAATTCTTTATCTGATCTGCTGTATGCCAGTAAATCTCTGAGTTTCATTTGCTTTATTCAAATCCCTTGGCTATTCAGGACGCATTGTGTCAAAGCATTCTGCTGTGGAATTTCCATGGGTTTATATATACACCTAAACTAAACTAAAATATATGTATATTTTGTACACACAAAGAACAGCGTGATAAAAAGTACAACAGTGAAAGAAAAAATATTCTTCCCTGGTGACCTACTTAAATACTCTCTATCTCTGTACCCAATACACAGAGAGAGGATGCCGGCACCTAAGGAATAGGCCAGCTTTCAAGAAGTTCTTACTAGAAATTCAAAGGCAAAAATAGTTCAAACTACTTTTAAAATAATTCTCTGTGTCAATTTTAATCCATCATCCATAAATATATTTTACCTAAATAGGATTCAATTGGTTTAACTTCATTGCTACTAATCACTTGCAGTAACACCAAGGTTCAAAGCACTGCACTCAGTAGCTGTGCCAGGTTCGTTTTGGCCGATTGGTTGGATTTAATAATAATGTTTTTAAAGGATTTAGCTCCATGCTACCTTGTAACATGATTGACATAGACTCTTTTTGGAAAACTTTATGGATCCATAAAGCTGCCTTGAAAAAACCATATGTCTTCTCGACATCTCCCTTTTCCAAATGTGACTCTAAAACCATGCGGTCAGATGCTCATCACCTAATACTGAGTTACTTGGAGGCGTAACTTCAAATGCTTCTTTCCTTTCTCAGTTGAACAATGCATTCAAGAATGAAATCATATGACCCTAAGACTATGGTACTATGCACATTCCTATAAATAGCTTGAGATTTTCAAAGATAGCCTCTTAAGTCAGATGCCTGAAACCCACAGATGGATGTATTTGATAAATGTATTACCCTCAGCGGTGTCTGGATTAAGGCAGTGGAATTTGGATGGGGAAAGGAAAAAATAAGAACTGCCAGGAGTGTCTCTCCCACTTAGCACTTGTTCTTTCCAAGAGCATTTTTGTTGGTAACAACAAATCATATTTTATAGTTGTTTCTTTGGGGTTTTTTTCCCCTTAAAACCCAGTTATTTTGTTACCACAATCCATCATAAACCAGCCTATTTGTTTGATTACATCCAAAGATTTTTAGCGTTTACCATGGAGTGACATGATAACTGTGATAACAGCCTTTGAAAAGGAAAGGGAAAATCTGGGTTACGTGTGAGCACTGATGGACAGGAATCTCAGCCATAGGGGAAAAATAGTTTTGTCCTACTTTCTGATCAGATGAGAATTAGAGAGAAAATGAGCAACTTCCAATTTTAGGCCAATATTTTCATCCAGGGAGCACTCAGAAAAACACACCATCCTTTGGCATGCGGCAATCGTCTCCACGAAGGCAAAGACCATCCAGCCTAACCCTTGTCACTTTGCTAACAAGAAAAAACAGTTGCCATTGTTTATATAGCAATTAAAATAAGTCAAGAAGAAAATTATAGGAAGCAAGGCTATGCCTCATGGGCTCTGAAACTACATCTGCCCACTTGCTCGGATTTTAGCGCGCAGAGGTACACGAACCTCTAGCCATTCAATCATTCACTTTTCAGCCCATCTGTCTCTCTAGCTACCTATCCCAGACACACGCTTACAGTAAACGTCCTTAGAGTTTCTGTGTTCATGAGAAATGAAGGGGAAAATGAAATACTGGAGCTAAACGACTATTATTCATCTAGAAAAAATAGTCTGAAGGCATTGTAGATAATATAACTAATGCCCTAGTGACAGGGCAAGGAATCTCAGGGGTTTAACAGCCACACGGTGTCCATGTACTTGAATAAAAAACCCTTGTGCTGTTTCTGTAAACTCAGCTGAAGACCTCAACTTACTTGTTGCTTAAGCAAAACCCTCTCGTTCCAGTGAAAGAACAGAAACGCAGTAAATGATGTTAGTTAGGAGCAAATAAAGGTGAAAACATTGCATATTTGTTAAATACCTCTAGCCACTAAGGGTGGGTCTACGTGCTACTGATTTGTCAAGTCCCTACTTATCATTTCCTTGGGAAGTCAGTAGGTTTTTCTGCTTCTTATTTTTCTGTGCAGTGCTAACAACCTTGAATCAAAATGAGATGAACTATGCTGGAAATGTCAGGAAACTAAGCAAAATTCCATGGCAAGTCTTAAAATTACCTGTGGCTATTTAATGCCGATCATAACGACTGAGTGACCCTCGGTGCACTAGGGGATTTGGATGAACAAAATCTCTATTTTCCTTCTGCTTAGGGAAAGCACTGCAGCGTTTAGACTGCTATAAATCAGGCACGTATCCAAAACGACTGCCACCTTGGAAGTTCCTGCCAGCCTCAGAGCTATGAGTGTCATTGGTTTGTTGGGCCACACCAAATCCTTTCTCATGCTGTTACAAAGACAAACAGATCCTGTATCTCGTGAGGATGCAACGTACGATTAAAAAATCTGGATTAAGTTTGCAACAGCTCCTTTCACTGTAACAGAGCACACCAGTTCGGGCTATCTCTCTGACAAAATGTATGGATTTTGACCTCTGTTGGAGCAGTATCATAGCAGGGAACAGAAATTGGATTGATGATAGCATCGAGAGGGGAAAAGTAGACAGCATTTGAAATCCAGGAGGTGCACACGATGTAAGAATTTTTTCCACCCCACGGATGCCGGTCGTGCTTTATAAGTAACAAATACTGTTCACTGAGGAGTTCATTTTATCTTTACAGTAAAGAGAGCTAAGAGAGCTGACCGTGCCGTGCGTGGCACTTAGCAGTGTCTGACATCTCTGCAGAAGGTTTGGCGCTGATAAAAGGTCCCCTGAGCTAAAGCCACGGTAACCTGTGGTGGGCAGGTGAGCGGCTGCGTGACGCTCTCCCAGCATACCCGACTCCTCTCCGTACCTGATGCATCCAACTTTCTCCCTCTTTAGCCGCTCCAGTATCAGCACCCACCGAGCTCGCCCAGTTTGCTCACACCTGAGGAGAGGATGGTCGCTGGTTGGGGGTTAAACTGACGTTAACTTCAAGCAGAACTGTGCCCCTCGGTGACCGCAGGTGGGGCAGGGCTGGGCCACCACGCATGTCCCGGGGGTGGGGGGTGGGGGGGCCGCCGGGTGCGCCTCTCTCAGCGCGGGCTCTGGCGAGGCGTGGGGGCCGTCCCGGCGTTAGCCCGCTGCGGGGCCCCGGGGCGCTGGGGCAGAGCTACGGCTCGATGCCCGGCAGCCCCGTGGGAGAGCGGTGCAGCGGGGGCCGGGGGGCGGCCAGCAACCCCCGAGCGCAGCCCTCGGCAGAGCCCTGCGGCCGCTCCGGCCGAACGTGGCATCTACCGAGAAAAGGCGTGTGAAAAGTGGGGGGGAGCCACAGGGTCCTGGAGCGGGGTTCCTACGGGTCTCGCCCAAACTGCGTGTTACCTGGGTTTAATTAGAACTGCACAGCATCTCCGTCCCCGGCTGGCTATATCCATAGGCTACCGCCTAGGCTCTGTAGGTGCATCCAGTCTATAGGCACACACGCGTAGTGCTGCATCCCCTACGACCCTGGCCAGCTTTCATTCATATTTATGCTGCGATTAAATATTTGATCAAAGGTTGAACGTTATAGCAGATCGCTTATCATTTTAACGTACGAGCCTTAAAATAGACCGGTTTGTAACTGCAAGTGTCTAAAGATTCTCAGGGCAGCCTTCCCCCCCCCCCCCCCCCCCCCCCCCCTCCCTCCCCCACACCCCCACTTCTGAGACACCGTCACCCTGACACTTGAGCACGAGGCAGAAC